>VMDR010003803.1:0-30133 GCA_007922815.1 Macrotus californicus
ATAAATCTGGCTAAAATTTGATGTTGGGATCCGGCATTGAAATAACCTCACTTCTTTTTAGACTGAAACTTTACACTGAATACTGGGACATTATATTAATTATGAAATACAAAATTAGATTACTATTCCATAGATTCAGACGTTATTGAGAAGAAAACAAACATGAGTTTCTTATTTTTTAACATAAGTATGACATCAGCATAATTTAAGTTCTGTGGTAGCTTGATAAAACAATTTGACCTTACAAATTCCAGTAATAACTTGGTCGACATGTAAAAAATAATCAAAATGAAATTCAAGTTATGTTCTTTTGCCTTACCAAAGAACATTATATTGTTCTCTCACTTTCCTTTTCCTTTAAAAATCTGTATCAAATTCATTGCCTAGATAATAAAGAAAATGTTAGCATATTAATGACTGAAAACTTCTCCCAAGTGATAATATCAACAATGGAATAATTTAGTACATTTGTGACAAATATTGAACTGCATGCCCAAATGAAATATGGGTGAACTGAAACTTACTTTTGTGTGTGATTGTCTGTCACACGCCCCCTACTGGAGACCTAGCCCACAACTCAGGCATGTGCCCTGACTGGGAATCGAACCGGCGACCCTTTGGTTCACAGGCCGGTGTAGTGTATTTTTCTATGTCACAGCTTTTAAGGTTTTGTTTGGGTTTTTACAATAAAATAAAAGTAAATTTACTGAATACAATGAAAAGTCTTTATATAATTTTTCTGGTAAAATTACAGTGTTACATGTGAAGAAAATAAATGTGCTTTGTACTGGACTTAAAATTCTTTTGGGGATACTAAACTAAAACGTCACAGCCTGACAGAAAGCCTGCCAAGCATGGTTAACATCAACAGAGGTTAAGTGAATGAGAGAGAGAGTAAACTAAGAGGCTAGATTAGAAGGAAACTAGTCTTTGATTTTATCATGGAATTCTCTAGAAGTAGGTGCTAAAATGGAGTTAGAAGAGCAATATGGTTAAGTGGAGAGAAACACCAGTGAGAAGCCAAGGAAGGATGCAGAATTAGGCAGGGGAACTGTCATTCTGTGATGCATAGCTGACAGAGTTGCTGTTAGCCCAATGGGGAGATCCAGAGCAGCAAAGACTGCCTGTCAAAAGGGAGTATGTTGGATGGACATGGCTAGACCATCTTACCATTGCCTTTTCAGGTCTTTGACCACTTGTGGGTTAGCATGATCTTGGCTGTGAACCCTGATAAAGCTAGCAACAAGGCTGTGCGCTAGCCCCACTCCTTGCACCCAGACAGTGAGTGGGTCAAGGACATCTGAGCCACACATCTGTTTGCCACAGATTTATAAAGGAAACATCCCCTTTACAGGATTAAAGTGAGAGGAAATTCTATATATTTTGCTAATAAAAGAAAGATTGGGAGGAGCAGCACAGAGCTCTCTAGGAGGGAGGGCGGCCCTTGGGGTGAAGGCTGCTCTGTGCCTAGTGCTCCAGATGGAAGCAACAACGAATCCGGGGCCAGGTGTCTGCTGCAAGCCTGGCAGGCGGCTGGACATGAGCCCCGGCTTCGGCTTTGTGCACCACATCTGGCAGAATCAGCTCGCCTGGGGCGACTACTTCAAGAAGGTGAAGCAGGTGGCTAAGGAGAAGGCGAGGAGGCTGCACACGCCCACGCCGATGAGGCCCCGCAAGCTGACGTGCAAGTGTACCTGCAGTGACACTGAGATGGCTCTACCCACCAAAGCAACCCAGACTGTGGAGAGTCCGGTGAAAGCAGCAGTAGCGGAGGCTTGGAGCCAGAGGCTTCTAGCCATCAGCTCTTCTGCTTAGAATATGAGGTGGACAGTGGAGAGGTCACATCAGTCACCGCGTATCAGGACGATGATCCAGGAAGGGTGAGTGAGGCAGTATCAGCACACATGCCTCTGGATCCACCCATGCTGGAGGCCAGCAACTTGTGCATCAAGGAGGAGATCCCAAAGCGCCAGAGCCGAAGCTCACCAGGCTGAAGGCATTCCCTCCCGGCTGGAGTCCCTGCCCAAGGAGTTCACCCCTGGATTGGGGGTGCCAGGACCAGTCTGGGCTGATCTTGAGACACACACACACAGACATCTCCCAGAGCTGCTAGAAGTGGGTATCACAAGGACTGTGCCTGACAACGACCCTCCCTTGTAGCCAGTCTTGTATTTTGGCCCAGTTGACCAGCCTGATTTGGAATTTTCGAGAATGTTGTTTTGGCTAGCTTGGTGTTTTAAGAGCACAGACTCCCAGGAGAGCCAAGGTTTAGAAGCCTTATGCCAACGTGCTGCTTCCTCTCTGAGTTCCTTCATCCTGGGGGCACCTGGCCACTGCTGCTGCTCCCAGCTCCATGGGCCATGTTTGTTATTTTATGGTTCCTCTCTAGTGCTTCTGCTCACTTTCATTCGTGCTTTTCTAGATCTTTATTTTTGCATGGGTTTCTTTGTTCTTTTCTTCATCTTTTTATTTCAGAGTCCACCAGCCCTACCTTGCTTTGCAATGTGAGTGCACACCTCCAACTGCTCAGGACTTTGGAGGTGTGGGGTCCTGGGGGAGTCTCTTTCTGGCAAGCTCTTTCCGTAATCTGACATCAATACAGGAGAGGTGTTCATTTCTGAGGCTGAACTGCAAGCATGTCTCCCTCTCCTTCCATGGCTTTTTCAAGTTTCTGGCAGGCCCCATGGCTTTGCACTGACTAGATAAGGAGACTCAGGAAGAGGATGCCAAAACTAAATTTCAAAGATTTCTTGCAGTAAAACCCTGCCTTGGTTAGGACTATAGGATTCTAGCTTTCAGCCTCATCCCTAAAGGGGGATTATCAAAACATGCTTGAAACTGCCTCTCCAAATGTGATTTAATGGTCTTGACCTGTTAAAGAGACATTCAGCAGCAATAATTGTTTGGACCCATAGTTACAAAGATAAAAAAAGGCACCATGGCCCAGATGAAGTGAAATGCACATCTCATCTGCTCCTCCCCTGACCGGGTCTTTCTCTTTTCCTGTCTCCCAAGAGTATATAATCTCCCAACACATCCTTACAATAAAGATCCCAGGAATATCAGTGCTTTCACCTAAGTGAACTCTCTTCCTAATGAGGGATCAAGCTAAGGTCTGAGCAATCCACAAGGCATCCATCCATTCTGTTCCAAGCCACGTCAGTTTTCCAGCACATTAGCCTAAACTCAGTGATGAAATTTGAGGGTTATGTGAGCCCATGAGCACTGAGACTTTTTCTCCACATCAGGTCTCAAGATCAGTCTGGCTGGTCCCTGCCAGAAGCTTTTCTCTTAAAGGACACCTGAGGGCACTCTTAAAGCACATTATTAAAATGCAGCTAGCCACAGCTTGCCATGACAGAGGAATGCCAGAAGGTGAGTGAGGTACATGAAGGACCTGGTTGTGAAGGGACCAGAGTGCTTCTGACCCAAAGGGCTGGCCCGAAGTTAAAGGCCTTAACCTTGCCAGTCCTGAGCACAGTTCTGCTTTTAAAGGAGAAAATCTGCCCTCTACTTATTCAGCTGAACTCCAAGTGCCTTTTGACGTACATTGTTAACTGCCCTCCAGAGCTTCCTGGGTCAAGGAGGCTGTGCCATCATCCCAATCTCCCTGTAGCTCAGAGGACCAGTTATTTTAATCTTCCAGCCCTTCAGTTGGTCTCCTGACTTGGACACAGAATTCCACTGGAACTCTTCGGCTTCCCAATCTGGAAATACCTTTGGGGTCCATCTTCTGACGGCTGAATGGCCTGCTTCTTGGATTTGTTATAGAAATTTAGAAACAAGACCAGAAGAAGAGGTTGGGCATAGCACCTAAAATTTTAGCCTCTATTCCTGTTTTGTGAGAAGGGAAGCATGTACCTATTGTCTTCATGTGTTTGTCATGTAATCCTTACACACTCAGGTGAGAAACTGATGGGAACTGCTTGCTTGTAAAATTTTCCTTGAAGCACTTTGCCTACCAAGTGCATATAAAATATTTTCCATTCAAGAAAGCATTCTAATTCCTAGCAAATGTATGACTCTATAAATCACGAGGCCTGGTACTTACTGAGGTTGTCCTTCAGAGAAGAATTATTGGTGATGAGGCTGCCATTGCTCCAGGCATGCCTGAAATGCCTCTCTGGTGATGGCCCTTGGCCATCAGAGAGCTTTCTAGTGCAGGCTCATTGGTTATTGCCACCCCTTACCTGGGGTCCAGTTTATTGACCTGGCTTGCCTCCAGACATCTTTCAGCTGTTTTCAAAATCGGTGCTTTGCCATCAAGGGAAATGTCAGAGCATTTTCCACAGGCTCTAGCTGATCCAAAAGGGACTGTCCCGTATTGTGTGGGGCAGTGGCAACAGTGTTGGACTAGCTGGAGCTTTCCAGCGGGCTGCTTCAGATTCAACACTCACTTGACTAGATTCATTCTTAGCTATCTAAAAAAAATAAGAAAAAAGAAAGAAAGAAAAAAAGTCTGGTAGCCTGATAGGTATCTTATATAAGTGTTCCTTCACTGACTGTGGGTAAGCCTTGGATTTTAAGGTTTTGTGTTTCCTGGGCCACAGCGGGTGACACAGAAGGAAGCTGGGGTCTGCAGGGGTTTGGGCGGTGCAAAAATAAACACTGAAGCTTGAGTTCCAGCCAGTTGGCAAGCATGGAAATCTTTGACAGACGAAAAGCAAGAAAAGAATGTAAAGCTTTTTGTATTGAGTGAGAGAGAGTAGGAGCCTGTGGAGGCTGGCCAGATAGTAAGACCAGCGTGGCAATAATGAATGCTCCCTCTGGGAGAGCCTATGGAAGCGACATTCCACCTCCATGGTCTCCCCTGAGGGGCACTGCCAACTAGAGGTTAGCCTAGGGTAGTGGGTACTCAACCTGCTGTGCATCTGGTGGGGTCTGTAGATGGTTGGGTAGTGGATCCCAACTGGTTCAAAAATATAAATGAAGCCTTTACATATAGAAGAGAAATAAGAATAGCTTATTTTCCTACCTCTGGGCCTTTTGGGAGAATTACAGTAGAATGTTAAAAAGTATTTGAGCCCTGGCTGGTGTAGCCCAGTGGACTGAGCACGGGCTGCGAACCAAGGGGTCGCTGGTTCGATTCCCAGTCAGGGCACATGCCTGGGTTGCAGGCCAGGTCCCCAGTGGGCACATGAGGGGCAACTACACATTGATGTTTCTCTCTGTCTTTCTCCTCTCCTTCCCCTCTCTCTAAAAATAAAAATAAATAAAGTCTTAAAAAAAAAAAAAGTATTTGAAACATTTTAAGCTCCCTCCTTGAATTTCTGTTCCTGAGGAATTAGATGACCAAGAAGCCCTAAGGCCCTGATGGGTGTGGTTCAGTTGGTTGGGCATCCCACAAAGTGAAAGGTCACTGATTCGATTCTTGGTCAGGGCACACGCCTGGGTAATGAGTTCAGTCCCTGGTTGGGGTGTGTATAAGAGGCAACTGAGTGATGCTTCTCTTCTTCTCACTCTTCCATCTCCTCTCTCTAAAAATACATAAGTAAAAAGTTTTTAAAAAAGAAGAAGCCGCAGGCACTCACCCCAAATTTCCTCAGTATTTGGAGGGATGCTAGAAGTGAAAACCTGAGTGAATAGCTCCTCTGTCTTCTCAGAGCCACCAGAATGGCAGACGGGTGCACTGGTTATGTTGTGATGTTAAATGTGTGAAAAGCCATATAGTCTTCTGTTTTCTCATTTCAATGTTTCTGCTTTGTGAGTGAATAAAGTGAAGTATGCAAATTATTTGAAAATAATGGAAGGAAGTTACTTTTCAAAGACAGTATTCTTTTTAACCAATAAACATTTTTACAGCAAAAAAAAAACCCCAAGATTGGACTATGAATGTCATTAATGTTTCAGATGGAAAGATATGAGGTCCTCAGTAAGTGGTATGTTTCCAAAGTTTAAAGCTAGAATAAAGGTTATTTTCCCATTTTGCTAGTAAGCAAATTGAGATTTGTTTGCCAGAGAGCTTGAAGTAGAATCCAGGTCTTCTACACAGCAGACCAATTGTTTCCATCATGTGCTGCTATTTTTTGGTACAGAAAACCACTCTTTAAACATAGTAATAAGAAGTATATACTTATTTATAAAAGACAATTTATAACCCAGGTACTGGATTATATCAGTGAGCAAGAAAAGCACAGCTTCCGTTCACGCGGAATTTATAATTTAGAGGATGTACATACTTGGGACAGTTCTCTTTGCTATGGGAGCTCATGGGAGAAGCACCGAAACCCAGATTTGGCAAAAGGTAAGACTGTAATTTGTTTTGGAACAATGGGCCACTAATCAGCCTAAAAGTTTCAAGTACAAATACACTTTTTCCCCCCCAAATCTCCTTTACTTGTTTTTCCTTGTTTTACTTATGTACTAAGACTCTTATTTGCAAATGAGAGAAATTCACTCAGGCTATCTTAATCAAAGACAGTATTAGGATATTGAAGTATTAGGATGCTCAAGACAGGGATGCTGACTTCCCTGGAGGCATAGGTAGATATACTTTGCCTCCTCACACAACCAAAAGAAGGACAACAACAAATTTAAAATTAAAAAATAACTAGAACTGCCAGAAAATCAAACTGTATGGAAGTCTGACAACCAAGGAGTTAAATGACAATAAAATGACAACAAATTCACAACTGAGCCTAAAAAAACAAAAACAAAAACAAACTAAGCAAACAACTAGAACAGGAACAGAATCACAGAAATGGAGATCACATGGAGGCTTATCAGTGGGGAGGGGTGGAGAATGGGGAAAAGTTACAGGGAATAAGAAGCATAAATGGTAGGTACAAAATAGACAGGGGGAGGTTACTAGTATGAATAGTATGGGAAAAGAAGAAGCCAAAGAACTTGTATGTACAACCCATGGGTATGAACCAAGCTGGGGTGGGGTGGGGGAAGCAGCTGGGAGGGGGGCATGCAAGGTGGAGGGGAATGAAGGGGAGAAAAAAGTGGGACAACTGTAATAGCATAATCAATAAAATATACTTTAAAAAATAAATAAGCACGCACACATGCACAAAGACTGGGATGCTGCTGGGCATTAGTGTTATCACTGGCCCCTATCAGTTGGAGTGCAGGCCTGGGTGGCCACTTCGAGTGACAGCCACACGAGGACTGCGCAGAGGACAGAGGCGTGCTGGGATCCAAAGGTGCCCAGTGGACTCCAACCAGCTTTCTGGCTGGCCAGATGTGCGGTGCCGTGTCCAGCGTTGGGAGGTGGGCTGAGGGCTGGGGCATCTACAGTCTTCCCGATGGTTCCTCTCGCTCCCCACCCCCTCCCTCCCCTCCGTCCCCACTGCCCACTACCACATGTAGTTGTAGAGCTGAGGAATCTCCCCCATTGGCCAGGATTGTGCAGGAGAAGGTTCTTACACTGAGTGTACCAAAAGCTAGGAAGATGAATGGATAGGGCCTCAGAGCACCAAAAGCTAGCGAGATAATTGAATAGGGAAAAAAAGCTGTCTCCTCCCTATCCCTATAAGAAGTGCTTACTTGAACAGGGAGGGCAGATCGTCTTTGAGGTGAGGATCCACCATTCTCTCAGGTTGTGCACACTTGACTAAAACCTCTTTCCTTCAGCACCAGCATCTGCCTCACGGGTTTGGCTTTTGTTGCGGCAGGTGGCACAACCCACTTGTTCGGTTACTTTAGGAGTGTCAGGGTTGAGAACGTGGTACTCTAAGGCCTCTACTGTTTATTTCTGACATATTCTATGGGTCTGCTTCATGCTTTTCTCTCTATAAAACTGATCACTTTTATTACTCTGGGTCAGAGTGGTGGAAAACACGGCTGCTAGTCCATCTTGGCCATTACATTTGACAGCTTCAGCCACTCTGGGGGAAATTTGCCTGTTCAATAACTTTCTAATGGCAGGTCCTTGAATGAAAACTTTTACCCCTTGTCTTGTCTTTCTCTATCCCTCCCTAACCCACTATCCGGCACTGCTGCACCCAATTGTCTAGCTACCTCTTTGCAAGATTACCCAGAGTTCAGTTGTTATCAAGATTATGGACTTTAGTTCATAGATGTGAGACAATTGAAATCTTAATGCCATTCTCCATGGCGAGGTCTCCTCTAACTTCTGTTGAGCCTGCCAGTGATGAGAATCTTTGTACCTCTCAAGGCAGCTCCTTCCATCTGCATATCTCTTTGTCTTTTAGGAACCTATCTCCTGTTTTGCTTTAGTTCATTAGTTTCAGGTCCTCCCCTTGTGTCTATATCTGTACATATATAACCATACTAGGTAACGACAGTCAGCATATCAAATATTAAAACCCTTTCAGGAGACTCTGTTTCATCAGGCTTACCATTTCTAGTTTTTCAGGCTCAAACTTGAGGTCTTATGATCATCTTTCTCTCACTGTGCTCTAGGCTGTTCCTAGTCCCTCAAAAATGTTTCCCAAAAGATTACGTACTGCTTCTGGGGTGCTTATACTGAGATTGTTATCTGCACTTTGGTGGCTACGCACTTCTCATAAGCGATGCTCATATCAGGGTTTCAGCAACAGGCACTATCCATCTAGATGGACAACACGGTGAGTTACTAGGAGCTCGCACTTGGAATCAACCAGATTTGGGCTCATATTCCAGCTCTGCCAATTAGTAGCTGTATCACCTACAGGCAAGGTATTTAGATTCTGCAAACCTCATTTTCCTCTTAGTAGAATGAAGCTAACAGTGCCTACGTCAGTCAGAGAGATGCTCTGAGGATTCAATGAGAGAGTGCACAGCCTCTGGAGCTTATTAAGAGCTCCAGAAATGTTAACTCTGAACGTATCTTTAGTTTTCTCTCCCTTCACTCTCTGTAGTTTTATTCAATGCACGATTACACATTTTCCTCTGGGGATGGGAGCAGTGGAAATGTGCACACGTACGCGTGTGTGATAAATGTAGTCGGCGCATAGAATGTCTGCTTTTATTTTTATGCCCACTTGAAAAAGTGTATTTTGATTTATGTGGCATCCATTGCAGGGTGGAGACAGTTTCTATGTGGCTAGCAGCCTGCACCAGCCCTGGACGAAGGCCAAGGTGCTGCCTTTGCTTAATGAAGGGCATCGCCTCTTCTAAAGTCCATCTCTTCAGGTGCTCCTGTCGAGGATGAACCTTCACACAGGCCACCCGTGCTTATGTCGGCAGGTGCTCCACCTCAGAAAGAGGGCTTTCTCTTGACAGCAGAGTGTGGGCACCAGTCTAGCCACAGAGCCCTTAAGGTCTGACCAGGTTAACAGGTCGGACAGCTGTAATTCAGAATCCCCAAACTGCCAAATTATGGTAACTGATAGGACAATTTTAAGTCCACGAAGCAAACGTACTGTCTTTTCACATGACACGTAATATTTGTATAAGCACCTATTTCACCTTTTAAAAGTGCCCTCACATCTATCATTTCATTTAATCCTCACAAGGATCCCTTCCCTCGCTCAGGTCTCCTAGTGTCATAAGAAGTAGCAGGCTGGGTCCACACGGGAAGGCGCCACACTGGGTAGTGGATCCGTATTTTTTTCTGATCCTCACAACAGTGCAGTCTAGTTGGTGGTACGGTGTCCATTTCACAGCGATCAGCTAGGATTGACCTGAAGCGTGGCTGGCTCTAAGTCCCCCGTGCTTTCTGACAGCACATTGTGTACTTTTCATCCTACATTTTAATTTACTGTCTAAAAGCCAGTCTTTCCCATGCCTTTCGAGGTCAGGACAGTAGATTCCTTGAGAGGCGGGGTGGGGACTAGCAGGGGACCTGAGGGGTGCTGCTTGGGTTGCTGGCAATGTTGTTTTTGGTCTGAACTGTACATTGACGACGTGTGCAATCTACGAATCTTGTATTTCAATAAAAAGGTCTTGTAAGCTGGTTTTTCTTTTGAAAGTACGAGTTCTTTCCTTATCCCCAGAATCTAATACTGTGCTTGCTTGCTGCAGTAGACGAAGTGAGCTCATGTGCGTTTGCTCGTTTACAATGGAGAAATTGGAGCCAATTTCACAGAATCAGGGAGAGTGTTGCTTAATCTTTTAGGTCGTGGGTCAGCTGAGGATTTGATTAAAATTACAATAAAAATAATAATAATCAAAGCGCATTTATTCTCTATCAGGACCTATGCCAAACTCTTTATATATATCATCTGTGCATAACACTGGGAGGTGGGAACTGAATCTCAGAGAGGTAAGCAACTGCCCAAGATTACACACTAAGGAATATTTAATTCAAGATTCAAACCCAAGTTTTTCTGGCGCCCAAGACCATCCCCTTAATTACTATGCATTGCTTATTTCTAGACACTCTTGCCAAAAGAATGGACTCTTTCCCTCATCTCTCCCCTTCCAACACACATGCACACACAGACACACACACACTTTGCTGTTATTTCAGGGACTCCATAAACCTGCCGAAGTACATCATCCATAGACATTTTTAAAGAACCCCTTCAGGTTGAAAAAATGACGGTAAACTTTTTCAAAAACAACTGGACTATGAAAAAACACTCAGATTATTAATTCAATGAAATTGCAGTTTTGAAATCTTGCATTCCTTTGTTTTCCCTATAAATCTTGATTCATGTCATTTTCCTATCAACATTTTATTTTGTAATATGTAATATATTCAAAGGAGTGTATGGAGCCAACATGTAAATTGGGAAGTATAGTAAAATCAGTCAAGTCCTGTGAATCCATAATCCGATGTAAGAATTAAACTGTTACCAATACCATTGAGTCTACCTTTGTATTTTTATCCATTCCCCTGCCTTCCCTCTAAAGGTAGTCACTGCTCTGAATTTTGCTGAGCACTTTAAATAATACATCATTTAGTCTTGCTTGCTTTTGAGTTACTGCTTAACACGTTAATTTAAAATTGTGTATGGTATGATCACTATGATCATAATTTTTAAAAAAGATTTTATTTATGTATTTTTAGAGAGCAGGGAAAGGAGGGAGGAAGAAAGGGAGAGAAACATCAGTGTGTGGTTGCCTCTTGTACGCCCCCTGCTGGGGGCCTGGCCCACAACCCAGGCATGTGCTCCAACTGGGAACTGAACTGGAGACCTATTGGTTTGCAGGCTGGCTCTCAATCCGCTAAGCCACACCAGCCAGGGCTATATGATCATAATTTAAAAAATATATTTTCAATTGAAGTCTATCTTGATGGGGCTTTTTCCATAGACCTACATTGTTGGAAATACCTCAGAGAATAAATATGTGTCAGATCTATGGGAGGGACTACAAGGCAGAGCTGATTAAACTATGGCAGACCTAGCAGTCAAATTTTTTTATTTTATCTTAGATATCGCTATATCCCAATGAACTGTGCTATTCCAGGGTGTGATAGTTTAGGAGTGAATGTTATTTGAATTTAGAACAAGGCAGATCCATCTGCTCTTACCCTAAAGGTGTGGAGAATTTCTGAAGTATGTCCATAGTCAAGGGGAGATCAAAGAAGCCCAACTAGAAGAATTATAGACTGATGGGCATGGCAACTGCAGATTAAATAAAAGTTCTTTTTAAAGGGACTATCTTGAAGACTAAGACTCAATCTCAGGAGAAACTAAGGCAGTGAAAAGAATCACACGTGAACTTTCTTAAATAATCATTTATTAATTTGAAATGAATTTGCCTGTGTTACAAATAAGCAACTGTTTATACTATAAAATATATATATTTTTAGCTTCATAAAATTTGATCATCATTTCTGGTGAACCGAAGTTTTCATCAGTCTCTAGTGACCCCTTCATATCTGATAGTGATTTTTTGTCGGAGTCTGGAGTCTCAGGCCCATGTGGCTAACTCTGTTCTCTGCAGGATGGAATTTGCTGAGTATATTTTTCTGTCATTTTCTTTCGACCTTTCTTTGTTCTTAGGTTTTAGGGGTGTCTCTCATGTGTGTCATGAAGCTTTATTTATTTGTGTTTTACTCTGACAATTTTTGTCTTTTAATGAGTGTGGTCCACTTTCAGGAATTGCGATGATCACATAGTTGGACTTTTCCCCTCTTCTATTTGTCTCATTTTTAATGTTTCTTTTTCCTCCTCTCTCCGCCTTCTTGGGTTGATAGATTGTTTTTCAATCCTTTAGTGGCTGATCGCAGTTTCCAAAGGTGGCTACCACAGTGTCTCCCGCCCCACTTGTTTTGTTTAGCAAGACCTTGCCACGCCCCATCGAGAGGTGGGGACGGTTTCTCTAGCTCTTGTAACTCGGCCAGCCCTGCGCCTTCTTTGATAGAGAGCAGATGGCAGGCGCGACCCTGTACCAGCGCTGGACATAGTTTTTCACTGGCCTGGCAGCTTCTGTCGCCTGCCTCTGAGTATGCCGGCTCTTGGAACCCAGCTGCAGGGTTGTGAGAAGCCCAGGCCACACAGAGAAACCATGAGTGGCTGCTCCTGCCAACACCAGCTGAGCTCTGAGCTGGCCGCCATCAGCTCCCTGTCCTGTGAGTGAAGCCTTGTGGACATCCAGCCCCAGCTGCCATCTGACTTCACCCACACAAGACACCCCAAAGGAGTACTGCCCGCTGAACCCAGTTGGCCTAGAAATATTAATAAACTTGTTTCTTAGGCACTAAGTGTTAGGGTGGCTTTTTTTATGCAGCAATAGGTGACTGGCATAGAAATGTGGCATGGCTTTGGGATTGAGTGATGGATAGAAACGGGGGCTTGAGGAGTTGAAGAACGCCAGCCAGAAGGGCTTGGAGGAGACAACAGGTGGCAGTCAACAGGTGCTCAGGGAAGTGTTGGGGAGAGCGAGGAGACAGTGAGGAAAACGGCCTTGGAGGCTGACAAAAGGGACCCTCGTGAGTAAAGGTCACAAGTTGGCTACCACTGCAGCCTGCAGTGACTTGTAAAATAGAAAGGGTGCCTAAGAATGCACGGATTCGACCGGGGAGATTTCCAGGCAGGAAGCGCAAACTGGCTTCTGTTTGCAAATGACGACAGGTGGGGAGAGAGAGGTGAGTCAGAGAAGAAATGGCTCTGTTTTTGAGCTGAGTTTAGAGAAATAGACAGCCGAGAACAGTCCTTCCAGGTAGCAAATTAAAGTCGGCATATTTAAAACACAGTTTATCCAAGAAATGTTCCCCATTCATTCTTTTGAAAAGATTGTGTTGTTAAATTGATCATTAACAGTGTAATCATTAATACAGTATCTCTCTCTGGCTAACTCGTAATTTAACAAATTGTTTTACTTTCCTCATTTCTTCTATTGAAGTATATACAATATTATAAGAAACTTCATTTGTAAAGTAAATGTATCAGATAATACGTATGTCATCTTTCACCTTTGTTATTCCCTTTATTTTTTCTAATTTTCTGACACATGGTTTTTCTTCAGGGCTACAAATGATTCCCATTTGACCAGCAGAGGGGGCTCTTGACAACTAAATAGGAAGAAGCATTTATTGAGCCTACCATGTGCTTAGGTAGAATCCTATTGTTGCTGCTTCACATTTCTATAATTATGTTCTTAGGCTTATCAAAAATTGTTGTTTTTACATATGGTAAAGGTTTGAAAGGACACTTACCACTGTACCAGGAAGAAACCTTTCTATGTTTAAAATTGGACTCAGTGGTCACTGAGGTGGCTCCCAAAGCTGAAGGGCCACAACCTGAGGTGCAGAGTGAAATGACCTTAGTGTTCCCTGCCTCCTTTGTGAAGGATCTGCTATGTCTGATCTTCCATGGCCCTCAGATGTGTTCCAGGAATTCAGAAGCTGGGAAATTCTCCTTATTAAGGCTATTGTGATCATAAATAGAGTAGGAGCCCTGGAGAATTCAAGAATATTTTCAATTTATAAATACATTTTTTTTAAGATTTTATTTTCGAGAGAAAGGGGAAGGAAGGGAGGGAGAGAAACATCGATCAGTTGCCTCCTGCATGCCCCCCAACTGGGGACCTGGTCCACATCCCAGGCACGCGCCCTGATGGGAATCAAGTGGGCAACCTTTCGGTTCTCAGGCTGGCACTCAATCCGCTGAGCCACACCCACCAGAGCTATAAATACATTTTTATACTTAATACTTTTATCTATAAATGGATACTAATACTAATACCATCAATATTTTTTCCTCCTAAATACAAACTAAATGATGCCTCAAAACAGGAAGCAGAAAAATCCAGGTGTTTCTGAAATTTCATTTTCTCTTTGTTTCTTTCAAGGTTTTCTTAGGGCTTTCCAGTATCGATTTTTATCACATTATAAATAGCCACGTTCAATTGTAGGGTGGTGTCACATTGTCCCTTCACATTTCTAACCAAGAGATGTCTCGAGATAGGAGTACACTTCAGCGGGTGATACCACTTCCCACTGCTTCGATAATGAAATCGAATATTTGTGAAATCTTTCAACCATGCCTTGAAGGCAGACCAGGACAAAAAATCATTTACTAAGCCTGGACGTGTGTCCTCATGAAAGGTCACATCCCCCTTGGGGTAAGCCTCTTCTCAGAGTAACGAAGGTTGAGTAACCTGTGCAGGTCTTGCTCACAACAAGCTGGTCACAGGTCTGGACCACGTGGTTGGGTGTCCTCTGCCCTGGGCCACGCCTGGTCAGCACTTTGAGAAGAGCAGACAGATGTACCAGAAAAAGCAGAAGACTAACTACCTCTGGGTCTTGTGGGTCTAGCTTTTTCTTTCTTTCCCCTTTCCCCCCAACCCCCCAAAGTCACATAGCCTGGTTGTTATAAAGTGGAACTTGAATGAGGAAATTGCCTCTATATCAAGAACATTTGTTGTTTTCCTGATCATTCAAATTCATCTTGGATCTCTTCCTCTGAGCATATTAATTCGTATTTCTGAGTGGACAGGGAGTAAATAAGGAAAAGTGCTGATTCACTAGCCCTACAGCAGTCTGTTCTCCAGGACTTTTAACCTTTTAAATCCCTCATTAGTGTCCTGCAGAGGATATCCTTTTACTGTGGAAAGCTTCGCTGTTCAAGGCAATATAGGTAATAAAAATAGCTAATGTTCGTGTGCCAGGCACTGTTCCCAGAATGCTTCATCTACCACCTCGCCGCATCCTCACAGCAATGCTATGAGATTTGTAGATAAGGAAATGAGGCTCCAAGGGGTCAAATCACTTGCCAAAGTTTGCACAGATTCTGGGTGATGGACCTACAGTCTGAATTCAGAGTCTCTGCTCTTAACCAATGGAGCATTCCAGGAATGTGTCCTTACTTGATCTCAAAGGAATAGCAGCCGTCTATTATTTCTAAAAAAGAGTAAACTAGATTGGAAGTAGTTTTGAGTTCAGGGTCTGATTCTGTTTCTTATTTACTTCTTTACAAAATTTTCCGCACCATAGTTCTAGTTATGTACCTATATTCACCTGTTGTAGCACTCACTACATTTTATGAGTTTATTCTCACCTGCGTCTGAGAAATAGGCACAAAATTTAGCATATAACAAGAGCTTGTTTTATGTTTGGGAACTTAAGTAGAGATAACTTTTGAGGATTGCTTTAAAGTTTACTAAATACAGGCAAATGACTCCTCTTAGTACTAATTACAGGTATTTAACAAATTCCTTTACTTTGCTAGACTTCAGAAAGTTTTTATGCAAGTTTTCCCTGCTAGCACTTGAAGCTCCTTGAGCAGGAACCTACCTGGTCGCGCTCACTCTACTCTACATGGCAGAGGGCTCTGCACACTGGAGGATGAAGGTTATTTTTATTGTTTGCTTATCTCTTCACTCATGTTATGGAACATTCAAACACAGGCAACAGAAGACTGAGTGCTGTAACAAACCTTTCTTCGCCCATTGTTTAGCTTCACCCGTTATGAACTCATGGCCAGTCTTGTTCCACTGATGCCCACTGCCACTGCCCTATTCCCATCCCAGATTAACTTGAAGTGAATCCATGACGAGATATATATTTATCTGTAAACAAATCTTTTAAAATATACAAGTGAATTGGAACATAATTATTAGGCCAGAACTACAGTGTTTATTTGAGATCCCCTAAACATCAGTCACGTTTCAGAAACTGTTACGAAAGGGAAGCTGTCTTGCAGAAGTCCGCTCGAATGCTGTAATTCTGGTTCTATTCACATTCTATCACTATCCTGCTCCTGACACGTTTACCTACGACAAGAGCATTACTGCCCCACTGCAACACTTTTGACCCCGGCCACTTGGGTCTTTTGAAGCGTTCATGTTGATGGAGACACACCTGAAGTTTTGTCCTCTGCGATAACCTTGGTGTGACAGTTCCAAGAGGCCACTAGTGAAATGGACCCGACAGTCATCACTCAGGATACCAATGTGGGGTGCAGTTTTCTTTACAGTTCATAAAGAGCTGATGGTTCATCTTTTGGAAAAACACAAGTCAGCTCTCAAAAAGCCCTTTATGTACGGTTGTTTGTTTTGCAGCCCCACTGGGCAACCGCTGTGCAGAATCACCTGCTTTAACTTCCTGGTATTTCATCTGTTTGGCCGAGATCTCAGAGCTATATTGGCAGTTTGGTTCTCTGAACCTGGCAGCCTGGCAACGGCCCCTGACCATTGGGTTGCAGGGGTAGCCACGCTGTCCCCCTCTACTGGGGGGCGGCGGGGAGAGTTGTGCTGCTGCTGATGACAAATGGCATCAGTTCAAAGGGAACAATTATTTCATTTATTTTAAAACCCAGTCTGGGTCTGATTCAAATAGGCAGGGGCTGAAAGGAAGGCTTTCTTCCCAGAGCACCCAACCAGCATGCCAAGAGGCAGGACGGCACAGTGGCAGAGCATGAGGATGTTGGGGTCAGTTAGGCTTTGATCTGGTCTCCAGCACCTACTCACTGTGTGACCTTGGGCAATGTACTTAACTCCTCAGTGCCTCCGTTTTCTTACCTGAAACAAAGGTTATCACAGTATCTATATCATGGGTGGTCAGTGGATTAATTTGTTTAACAAATATTGAAAGAACGCTACCAATTGTCAAGTATTCTTCTAGATGCCGGTGATGTAACAGTAAACAACATGATCTCGTCCTCATGGAGATTATATTCTAGAGATTATCCAAACAAATAAATATATAACATCAGGTAGACAAATATTCTGAAGGAAAATGAATCAGAGTAGGATTATGGAAATTAAAGGAATTAATGCGGGAAAGTTCTGAACAAACACTAGGTGTTATTATTTCCTCTAATCTAGGTCCGAAGGAGCAGCCCATGGCTCAGTTGAAGAGGAACCAATCTTATTTAAAAACTCTACATGCATGAATGTATATCTATACACTCATCCTTCAGAGGATGAGAATGATCTTTCATGTCAAATTGTGACTATATACATGGCAAACAATGTAATCAGATGTTTTTAATGGTAGTTGGCAGCAGCAAGAGAAGCAGCTAGAATCTTACTAAAAGCTACAGAGACAGGCAGAAGGGAGGGGGGCAGTAGAGGCAGCAAGGTTGAAATGACCAGAGCACCGGGCCTGGGGACTGTTGGATGGCTGGTCTACCACGGTATTCTCAGTGACTGCACGAGGCTGCTTGTTCAACTGCTGTGAGGCTTTGTGTCTCTATTTCCCTTTGATACTTTAAAGTAACTCCCTGTTAACTGAAGCTAAAAGAGCCAAATGTCCACGAGATGATACTGGTCTACTCATGGCTGTCTGCCTTTGCCCTATAGAGCTATGATCAGGTAGGGAGGACAAAGGACATCTTTCTTCCGATCCCTTTTGTTGTTCCTGATCAGGACAAAGCCTAGGGAATCTGGTTCAATGAGGAATACCCTGGAGAATCTGAAAAAAATCTTCAGTGCCAAGATGTGATCGCTTTTAACACCCCAACAAAGACCTAGGTTTGGAGTTTGAGTCACAGCCCTTAAAAGCCACTCTGGAGCTTTTTTAACAGCAAAGCTGGGGGCTGCTTATAGACTGCTTTAGATGTGGGAGAGTGGTCGGGTCAGACCTCCTGGTACTGCCTTCTCCTGCTACATACATAGGTCCCTGGCAACCAAAATGGTGAGTGGGGGAGAGCAGGGAGAATAGGTCAGAACAATGTTGTCTATTTCAGGCCTGGAGAACAGTAAGGAAGGCTTGGAAAATGCAGAAAATAAGTTACAAGAATCGATTCACTCCCTTGATATGCATTCAAATCAAGTCCTGTTGAGAGACAGGGTGACCTAACTCACCAGGCACACTTGGGGAGGGTAGTCACTCTGTCAGGCCTTGCCTTCCTTAGTGGTGGAGAGAATCAAGTTAGGGCAAAGCTAGTCTCAAAAGTCTCATCTCTAATAGTCTGTGAGTCTAAGGTGGAAAACCTACCAAGCAGGCCCCTTGGCTTACTTCATCTTATGGTATTTTATTCCTGGGGGTGGATCAAATGACATGAATGTGAAACATAAAATTTTGTAAAAAATCAAGTTATTTTTAACTGTGTCACTGTTCAGCCTCAAGGCAAGCAGAAGGTGACTCTTGTTCTGTGTCCTATTGAATGAAGCAGGCATCATTGTGGGAGGCAGAATCTCCTGCAGTCTTCCATTTCAGCAAGCACCTTCTCTCCTTTAAAGCTCATTTCTCCCTGCAGACTTTACTGCTCTCTGCTCAACATTCCCATAACCCTTTGACCATTACTGGGCTTATAACAGTGTGTTGAATTAGTCTGTAAACCTCTCTTCCCATCTAGATTTTGGTATCCTCAGAAGCGAGGATTGGGCCTTATTTATTTTTGCATCCATTATTGTACTTGGAATCTTGTAACTCTATAAATGTTGAATGATGAATGATATCTTACTTAAATGTTTATGCTCTGCTGACACTCAGAGACAAACAATAGGAGAAGAAAATCATAGAACAGCTAGTTCCTTAAGAGTTTAATTAAGTCTGAATAGAAATTTTTACCAATTGTATTTGGGAACAAAACTAAGAGGCAAAGCCAGGAAGATTGAGACCTGATAATCTAGTAGAATATTAAAAAAGAACAAAATCCTATTGGCTTTTGTTGATTAGTTAACAGCAATGAACTTGACAAACTCCTTCTGGTGGAGAGCCAGTTCTCTCTGAGCACAAACCAGCTCCTGCAAGAAGACTGTTGCAGCCCATGCTGCTGAGAGGTCAAGGGGAGGGTCATCCAGCCAGTGCTTCATTAACACCAGAAACCAACAGGGCACATAGATGCCCTAATCCACAGCAAAGATGATTTGATGCCAACACTTGAATTTTATTTTTCTAACAATTTACCAATTACAAAAAAATAGATTTATCTTTTTTTTGAGAGAGAAAGAAAGAAAGAAAGAAAGAAAGAGTGAAAGATGTGAGAGGTAGGGAGAGAGAGAGAGAGAAATACAGATTTGCTGATCCATTAATTGATGCATTCATTGGCTGCTTCTTGTATGCACCCTGATTGGAGATGGAACCTCAACTTCAGTATGTCAGGTCAATGCTCCAACCAACTTAGCTAACTGGCCAGGGCCTGATTTATCTATTTCATTTATAATTTATTCAGCCAATATTTATATTGAATTCTATTATTTTCCAGACAGTGTTTTAGGCACTGGATAAAACAGTAAACTAAATAGACAAAACAAATCCCAATCATCATGGAGCTTACATTCTAATGTGGAAGACAGATAATAAACAAGTGAATAACATATGGGTAGATATGAGAAATGCTAAGCAGGAATAAAAGCAGAAAAGGACATAAAATTGGAGGGTGCTTAACAATTTTTGATAAGATGGTCAGCGAGGCCTTATTGAGAAGGTTACTCTTGAGTAAAGAAATAAAGGAATTGAGGGAATGAGCTGTGAAGTGATTTGGGGAAGAGTAGGAAGAGTAAGTATAAAGGCCATGAGGTCAAGTTCAAGGAGTTTGTAAGGAGGCCATGTGGCTGGAGTTGAGTGAGCAAGGGGCAGAATTATAGGAGATAAAAAGTTAGAAAGATAGCACAGAATCACATCAAGCTGGGCCTGGTAAGACATAGTAAGGACTTTGTTTTCAGTTCAGATGGGATGGGAAGCCACTGGAGTGTTTTGAGCAGTGGGATGACTCAACTTGACATATTTTAACAGGATCAATTTGGCTACTGTGGAGAAAATTATCTTGCAAGAGCAGTTGCAGGGAGACCAGTTAATGAAGACAGTTGCAATAATATAGGTAAGCGATGATAGTGGCTTGGACAAAGCTTGGGACAGCAAGGGTGGAGCTAGAAGTGACACACATTGGCGGCAGAATCAACAGGGGAGACTGAGAATGAGCACTAGAAAAGAGGGAGGAAAGCCAGGCGAAGTGGATGTCCTGGAAGCCAAGTGCAGGAAGTATTGCAGGGAGGAGAGGGTGACCCACTGGGTCAAATGTTCTGCTAGGTCAAATGAGGTGAGGGCTAAGAACTCATCCGCAGGGGTAGCAATGTAGAGGTTTTGAGAAGACATTTTTGGAGGAGTAGTGAGTGTTGGTGATGGAATGGTAGGACAGAGATTGGACCAGTGGGTACATGTAAGACTTTCAAGGGTTTTTGCCAAAAAATGTTGGAGAGAAAAATGAATATTATTCAAAAGGAACAAGAGGGATTTAAAAAGTTGTTTTAAAACGGACCATCGGGAATAATTCAGTAGAGAGAGAAAAATGGATGATGTAAGTGACAGAAAAGAGAAGGGTGGTGCAATGAAGCAGGTGGTGAAGCATGGCCTTAGCTAGGAACACAGACAGTCCATCCACCCACAGAAAGCAGAGAGAAGGCAGAGTGTATGGCGATGGAAGGTTATGGAAGTTCTCTTTGGATCACTTTAATTTCCTCAGCAAAGCTGGTGGCAAGATGGCCCACTGGATGAGGATGGAGAAGAGTCGGAGATTTCATGGGAGAAGAGACATCATGAAACAGCCCTTCCCTGGCAGAAGGAAGAATTCCCTACACGTTAGCAAGTTTATACTGAATGGAACTAGTTGTCAATGGAGAGATATAAGCATAGAGAGGACAACATTTGTCAGTGATGACTTCAGGGCAATTCAAGCGTCAGACTGAAAATGTAGGATGGTTAAATGTTCCTTTCTCAAGCCTTTAATATTCACTCTTTCAGACACTTATGTCTGGAAGGATTTTTTAGCATGATATATAAAATCACTGATGTGGTATAGAAATATAAGCATTTACACACATATATTAGTACATATAAGTATTGTGTTTACACATTCTAATTTACATTAAGACTTTCAGAATTCCATCTCATCAAATGTCAATATATTGCTTAAGAAACTCTTAGGATGAAAGAAACTGAATTCACTAAATTCTGAAAATTTTAAATGAAGAATTCTAATCTAAGAGCCTGAGGAGAAAGTCTACTATTTTATAAGCACTGAAAGTCCTCAATAATCTTGCAACAATAATATTCGTACACTCTCAGCACTCAAAGAACTGCTGGGAAATTGCCTCATTAACCTTTATGATACCCTTGTGGGGTCGGCAGGAATTTGATGAGATTTCCATTCTCTATGGTGAACAAATGGGGACAGGAAGAGTTGAAAAAAAAATTGTAGACATAGCTCAGATATAAGTAAATCCTGTGTTGGGTCCTGAGAGAGTCATCAGTTTAGGGGCATACAAATGAATTAAAGTCTATTAATCACCTTACGATGAATCAGTCATTTTAAACTTCTATTATATATCTCAAGACTAGAAAGTCATTTTAGAAGAAATGATGAGAGAGAAGGGAAAGAAAAGAAAATTTATCAAGCGCTTTCTATCTGGGTCTTTTAAACTGTCTCCAGTAATAGGTGTAAGAGAAGCAAGGACTCCTTGAAGAAAGCAAGAAGTATGAGAACCAAATGAATACTCTGAACAAAACCAGGAATTCTAAAGTTGTTAAAATGAGAGACAGGAATGAGAATGAGGTGAAACAGAAGAATTGTGTGTGAGGCATATAAGAGAAGGAAAGGAAATGTTGAAGTCTGGGAAAGCTGAGCTGACTTACAAACCACCTGATCTTAAACTGAAGAGTGTGTGTGTGGTGGGGGGTGGGGTGAAAGAAAGAACTGGTTATCTCCTACAAACATCATTCCTAATTTGACACCCAAATGGCCTTCTGTTCATAGTAAGCAGCAGCTAACATTAATTGAGAATTTACCATTTTCAAAGCACTCTTCTTAGCACTTTATGGGTATTAATTTAATCCTTATTGCATATTTATGCAGTAGTACTATTATACTCATTTTATTGAACTAAGGCATGGAGGTAAAGTAACCTGCCCAAAGTCAGTCATTGTATGAAGTGGCTTGATAATCCAGTTCAGGAATTTGTACATTCTATAGTAAGCAGCTTCACCTTACATCCATAATAAATACCTATTGAATGAATGAGTGAATGAATGAAATGAATGAATGAACCAATGAATACCTGACCTGGCAGGGTTCAATGCCAGGGTGAAACTCACGTAATAACCAAAGTACCCAATGTCCTAATTGATGTGTTCTGCCTTCTTTGACCAACTTTTTCTTCTTGCTTTCATCTGGGACTCTCCTCACCTCATGTCCCCATTGTTTCCATCCTATGCCACGCTCCTTGAGTGTCTCCTTCACCCACTGAAACCATTTCTTTTTCTCAAGGTTTCAATTCTCTGATCCACCAACACTCTCAATATTCTTTATATTCTCTGCTTAGCTAAAAAATCAATATTGTTCATGATTTAATCCTTAACTCCCACAGTCCACAATTGCCCACCAGCTAGGTCTTTCCCTTGATGGTGTTAAGCCTACTAGGTCAGCGTGCTTAACACTCTGAATCAGGACATCTCAGTGAAGATCTTGTATATGGAAAACCTGGAAGATAAGTGTGGGAACTCCAGGCTTCCAAAGGTAGGGAGCTTGTCAAGATGATAGCCACAAAACGGACATTTATAAACACATAGATCTTTGCTATTCTTTTTTGCACATCTAGGGAAAAAACAATAGCAATGATTTGTTGATC
Organism: Macrotus californicus; assembly: GCA_007922815.1. Classification (NCBI taxonomy): domain Eukaryota; kingdom Metazoa; phylum Chordata; class Mammalia; order Chiroptera; family Phyllostomidae; genus Macrotus; species Macrotus californicus. The sequence continues at coordinate 22,855 of VMDR010003803.1, forward strand.
ATCTTCGATGGCCCAGGAATTCTGCCAAGCACTCATATGCATTCTGTCATATAATGCTCACAAAGAGCCCAAGGGACAAGAAAACAGGCTCAAGGAATTCCCTTGCCTAACACAATAAATAAGTCGAGAAGCCAGAATTTCAGTTCATTCCCCTTAACTCCAAAACTAGTGGTGTTTGGTACTTCAGCCCTATGACCCCCTGCTTTTGACTTGTGATAAAGATGGAAACACTCATGGCCCCAGGCTGTCCATAATCTCCCCGGGGAGACCTTCACAGCAAATGCTCTCTGAAAGCCACGAGAGCTTCACTCATCTGTTGCAGTAATTACAATATTTATTTTCTGGAAACTCTTGTAAGTCAAGTCCCACAGGCCCCAGGGACAGACACATTCCTGTTCTGGAGGTCAGGCAGGAGCTTCAGTCTTAACCCCATTATTACTGAAGTGACCCGCAGCAAACCACTGGAATGCTTCCCTTCTCAGGTCCCACCACCCTGGGCGTGGTGATGATAAGAACAGGGCAGTGAAGCCAATTCCAGCATCTTCTTGAACTTTGAATTTTAATCCTTTTTTAGAGAGGTTTCTTTCTGTTTACCCTCTCCCTTTCCTTATCCACTGACTGGGGACTTGACAAAGTGGTTTTTGTTTGTGTTGATCTCAGATGTGTTGAGTTGTTATCTCACTCCATCTAGTGAGTATCAAATCTTCCACAGAGTGACCTCTCAAGGACAGGGACCTGGTTTTGCTTGATCATGCTGTGGGCCCAGCACATAACTTCTGTGCCTGGTACATAGTAGAAACTCAATAAATGTTAGCTGAATGAATGAATATGTCAGACTCCACTAAATTGGAGAAAAATAGCAAACTGCCTTAGTACTTTGGCCCTAGAGTATTTAGGAATTTTGCAAATACAGATTTCCAGACCTTGCAGTTGATCTGCAGAAATAGAATCTACATGGCAGAAGACTGGGGAATTTGTTTTCTTAATAAAAACACCAGATGCTTCTTAGTAATGGGTGAATTTTTGAAACATGGCCCTGAGCTTTTGAATAAATATACTTCACTTGGGTCAGTGTCTCAAAGAATACTTTATTCCCTTTCATTTAACACTCATTTATTGAGCAACTACTACAGAATTTCTGAATCAATGCCAAGCATTTGAATTTTTCCTGTTATGTAGCATTGTTTACATGGATTCCCAGGCTCTTTTTAGGTTAATTAATTCTTTCACTTATTCATTCATTCAACAAACACATTTTGAAAGTCCTTCATATGCCAGTTGAGTCCAAATATTTGTTGGAAAAAGAAATGTTCACTGAAGTTATATCTCTGGGTCCCTATTTAGCTGTTTTCACTGTGTTTGCAGGCAATTTATGGTGGTGGCAGGGAACTGAGGAGGAGGGAAAGGCGGGAAGAGATGTGGTCTGGCCCTTGGTCAATATAGGTCTGCCACTGGCAGTGAACAGATGCTGAGGGACTGTCCAGATTCCTTTGTTGGCCACAAAAGTGGTTAGATAAAATATATGTGCCACTGGGGCTTGGTAATTATTACCTTTTCAATACAGAAATTTTGGGGCAATGATTATAAATAACTTAGAGTGAGTTTTTTCCCACTTGTGCAGAAAGAGTCATTTAACCTCAAATCTATTTTGTTCTTACCATTTTGCCTAAGACCTTGTTTTTAAGTATGGAATCCTTCTGGCTGGATGGATTAAAAAATTAAAAAATCCTTCTGTTTGTTTAAAGTAGACCTGAAATGCCAACTGGAATTGGAACCTTGAGCTTCTATATTTTATGTGTTAATGGATGTTTTATTCATGGATGTAAAAACCAAGGTCAATAGAATAGGTACATGGACAAGAAACCACCTTTGGGCTCAAGAGATATGTCTTTGGAACTGGAAGCCTCTGTTGCTGGCATCTGGACCACTTTGGTAGCTCTCAGTAGGATATACCCTCCCATCTACTTCCCACTGCTGCCTTTGCCCCTTCCTGCCACTAAACTCCTGATCTTCGGGGTTTCAATTTTACCTCTTTGACATCAAGAAGAAAGGCCGACAAAAAGTCCTACAGATATATGAAGTGTATCCCTTAATATTTTGTTGTGTGACAGTCATCTCAATTGTTAATCAATTAATAATTATTACTAAATTATTATTACTCAATTATTACTGAAGTCCAAGTCCTCTTTTCTTTCCTCCCTCCTTCTCTTCTTCCTCCTTCCCTTCCTCCCTTCCTTCCTCCCTTCCTTCCTTCCTTCCTTCCTTCCTCCCTTCCTTCCTTCCTTCCTTCCTTCCTTCCTTCCTTCCTTCCTTCCTTCCTTCCTTCCTTCCTTCCTTCTGAAAGGGGAACTCAAGAGTTAAACATTTTAGCTGTAGTTATAGTTAATAGGCTTAAGTAATTAATGAATTTGGAAAGCTGTTATTCCAAGAACTGGAATACATGACCTACGTGATTCCGGAAGCCTGACAAGCAACTCAACCTTTGTGCCCCATGGGTCTGAAAGTGATGGAGATGGTGTCTGAGCCATTGTGTTCCAGGGAGGGATGTCCATGAAACAGATAAAAAAATTGTTCATCAACAGATACAGAAGTACTAGGAAAATCATCACTAGACTGCAACTCTTAATTGATTAACCTTTTCCCCAATACCCTCACCTACCCTTTCTTCTTATAAAAGCTTGGCTTGAGATGAAATGTTAGGATGGTTTTTGAGGGCACATAACCTGCAGTCTTCTCAGATTGCCAGCATCTGAATAAAGTGCCCATAAAGAATCAATCCTTGTCTCTCTTTATGGTTCTAGTGGAGACAGGCAGCACAAATGCCAACTTTTCTGGTTTCATTTTCTGATGACTCTGATGGAATACCTTCAGGACTCTCTGGTAAGTCTAGATATTTGGTGGGGAGTCCTGTTGGCTGCCTGGCCTGGGAGGCCCTGGGGTACAGATTTGGAGACTTCCTAGCAGCTACCAAGTAATTTCTCTTCAGGACTCTCCTCTGATGCTCAGCACTCCCTATCATCTTCACTTTTGATTGAATCGCTGTGCTTTCTGGTAGACTTGCAATCTCAGGTGATGACTTGGAATGGTTATCAGGAATTATGGTGCCTTCTGGTTTGTGTGATATTGCAGAGCTCTGTCTGGTAAAATTGGGGTAGGGGAGCCTCTGTTCTGGGAAACAGCTCTTTGGGGCAAATTATGACTGATAGGTTGATTTGTAAACCTAAGAAAATGTTTTGTATTTTTTTATACTACTTGGCTTATGTATATAACCTGGACTCAGGAGAGCACTGGCCATTGAATGGGTCTTCAAACTACAGTACTGCAATTAGAGTTGTCTTGTCAAAGATCAAGGAAATGGGAAAATGGTCTAGAGAAAAGGGAATTTGCTTGTGGCAGACAGCAGAAATTCAGAAGAGAGGGACCAGGAAGATCAGGATGGCTGCTGCAAGCATGACCAGGGTTCCCATAGACCCTCCAGCCCTGGGGGATCCTCCTCCTTACTTGGCCGAAGGTGCCAAAGGAGGTAAACCTGAACTGGTCTTTCTGCCCCAAACCCATCAGGGAACCAAATTTGGTGGATGACAAGCCTTTACTGGGGCAGGGCAATCATATTGTAAGGGAAAAGGGCACTGGAAAAATAAGTGCCCCAAGCAAGGGATAAGGAGGTCAGAGTCTGAGGGCTCAGATAAAACTAACAGTGGGGGGACAAATTGCAGACATTTATAACTGGTGGCCAAGTGACATATTTTGTGGTCAGTAGACCTCTAACTCAACTGTAAATGCAATTTCTGAAAGCCCATTGTTCTTGAGGCCATTCGAATGTGCTGTGGGAGATAACAGTTTTCCTCTTCTGGGAAGGGATTTGTTGTCAAAACTCTGCGCTTAAATCACTTTCTTTCCAGAACAAGTTCCACCTATAGGTCCCTCTAGAGCATGCCTAGCAGTTCCTTATGAAACCGTGGGAAGAAGGACGAAAGCAACCTTGGCCAAAAGAAATTGAGAATCAAGTAAATCCCATTGTGTGCGCTGCTAGAAGGCCAAGGAAGGCTAAGTGAGCCTCCTCTGTTAAAGTTGATCTCAAACCAGGGGCGGGGACTCCCAATAATAGGCAGCATGCCCCTGTGAAAGGAGACCCTAAAAGGAATATGCCCAATAATTCAGGAATATGGACTCATGCAATGTCCCACATACAATAAAAGATTTAGGGCCATAAATTACATTGTATAGAACAGTGTACTCAAGGACAGTCTCTGGTATTCAGTATTGAACTTAAAAGATGCTTTGCATTCTGACTGACCAAGACTCTCAACCACTGATTGTTTTTGAATGGCAGTACCCAGAATCTTGGGTCAAGACTCAGAACTGCTGGACAGTCTTCTGACAAGGGCTCAAGTACTCCCCCATGCTTTTGGGGGATCCAGGACTCAAAAGATATAAAACTAGAAGGGGAACTCTGCAATATGTAGATGCATCATTTAGCTAATAGTATAGCTACCTTGAACCATTTGGTATCCTGTGCTTATTAAGTAACAGCACAGAAGGCCCATATTTGCCAACAAGCAGCAAGGTTTCTTGGGTTCCTGCTTGAACCTGATGAAAGGAGTCTCATTGGACTTGTCAAAGAAACTAGATTACATTGTCCATGGGTGGCCAGCCTGTTTGGGAGCTGTGGCAGCCATCTATGAGCTTTTACAGGAAGCTGAAAAGTTTTCCTTGGGACAACCTATCACCACTGATGCACCTCATCAAGTGTTGAGCCTGCTGGAGCAAAAGGGAAATTTGTGGCTCACTGCTGGAAGAATGCACAGGTACCAAGCATTTAAAACTGTAAATTAAATCCTGCCTCCCTTCTCCTGGAATCTGGCTTGGCCACGCTAATGCATGACTGTGCTAAAATAATTGAAGTTTTTCTGAAAGAATTGATTGAGAGTGAATGTGTATCTGGAAGGAAAGAGACTATTAACCTCCAATAAAAAGAAAATTAAGCATGCAATAGAAAATTTAAATTATTAGAGGCTGTTTAGGTACCTTTACAGGTAGGTGGCAGTTATGCACTGCCCTCAGCATCAGAAAGAAGATACTGAAGTGGCTAAAGCAAACAAACTGGCTGATTAAGCAACAAAGAGGCTGCTAAAGGAACATTTGGTACTTGTTCTAGATTTGTCAGAATTTGACCCTGAATATTCAACTGCAGACTCAGAGAAAGCTAAGAGCTGGGGTTTTGAACCATCTACATTAAACCATAGCCCACAGGTCCTGGAATTTCTAAAGCCATGTGTGCCAGAAGAACAATCCTAAGACAGATCTCTATCAGAAAAATGAAGGAAACAATACCAAGGGCACTGCCTGTTTGAGGACTGGCAGATAGACTTCACCTAGATGGTGAGAATCTGAGAATGGAAATATTTGTTAGTCTCTGTTGACACCTTTTCAGGTTGAGTAGATGCCTATCCTAATAGAAATGAGAAATCCTCAGAGGTAATGAAAGTCGTACTGAGAGGAATAACCCCTCGCTTTGACCTACCCAGCAGGATCCAGAATGATAATGGACCTATTTTTGTTTCAGAAATTACATGGAATCAACTGGAGACTCCACATGGTATGGAGACCTCAGGCTTCTTGGAAGGTAGAGAAGATGAATCACACCTTGAAGAAAAATATAACCAAATTGTGTCAAGAAACTCATCTCCATTGGGATCAAGTTTTACCCATTGTTATGTTCAGGATAAGCGTGGCTCCTCAAAATGGGATTCAATTGAATCCTTATGAAATTGTGTACAGGCGACCATTTCAGGCTAAGATTGGGGGCAGGGGGGATATATGCAGATCAAGAAGTGAAAGCAAAACACTATGTACAACATTTAAGTCAGACCTTAGCTGTGGTTAATGACCTTAGCTGTATTAGAGACCTCTCCCCCACAGGTTTGCTATATTCCTCTGAGCCTGGAGATAAGGTGCTATTCAAAACTTGGAAGATAGCATCCCCAGAAAGCCAACTAGAAGAAAAGTAGACTGGAATCTCTATCCAACAAACTTTCATTTCATGTCTTGTAGGCATTTGTGCTTCCCTGAAAAGATAATTGGGGACCTATGGTAACTCTAAAGAACAGGGAAATATTCTCTTTCAAAAGGCTAATGTAGCCCCAGCTGGAAAATGTGCAAGTTTTGTCAGTTGTACTAAACACTGTTTTAGGTGAATTGCAACACCACCACTAATGCACCTTATGCCTCTAGTCATGTCAAATTGCCTACAAGATTGTTTCTAATGTGTGGAAGGACTGTTTACTCAACAGCAAAGTGATTTTGAAATAACATTATCACTTTTATGTTGTTTTAGTTTGTGTTTCTTTAAATTAATCTTATAGATATAAGACAATTAAAAACTAACAGAGGTGGGGAGTGATAAGGAAACTCAAGAGTTAAAGATTTTAGCTTCAGTCATAGTTGATAGGCTTAAGTGACTAATGCAAGTGGAAAGCCCTTATTCCAGGAGCTGAAATGCATGACAACATGACTCCAGGACATCAGTGAACAATTAAATCTTTGTGCCCCAGGGGATGTGCAAGTGATGGAGATAGTATCTGAGCCATTGTGTTCCAGGGAGGGAATGTCCATGAAGCAGATAAAAAATTGTTGATCAGTGCTGACTTAGGCAGCACATATACTAAAATTGGAATAACACAGAGAAGATTAGTATGGCCCCTGTGAAGAGATAACATGCAAATTCATGAAGTGTTCCATATTTTTAATCTCAGATATTCAACGCAGCAATATTTGCACTGATATGCCCCTAGAGCAAGAGACATAAAGGAAACAAATGAGTCTTCAAAATAAAAAGCTTCTGCATGGCTAAAGAAAGTATCAGTAAAATGAAAAGGGATCCAACCATATGGGAAAATATATTTGTCAATGATATCTTGGACAAGGGTCTGATCTCCAAAGTATATAAAGAACTCACACAACACTCCAGGAAGACAAAAAAACCCAATTAAAAAATGGGCAAAGGACCTAAACAGACACTTCCCCAAGGAGGACATACACAGGACCCAGAGACATATGAAAGGATGCTCAGCATCACTAGCAATCAGAGAGATGCAAATTAAAACCACAATGAGATACCACTTCACACCAGTCAAAATGGCCATCATAAACAAATCAACAAACAATAGGTGCTGGAGAGGTTGTGGAGAAAAGGGAACCCTAGTGCACTGTTGGTGGGAATGCAGACTGGTGCAGCCACTGTGGGAAATAGTATGGAGTTTCCTCAAAAAACTAAAAA
>VMDR010003803.1:30233-67450 GCA_007922815.1 Macrotus californicus
TTTACACAATGGAATTCTATGCAGCAGAGAGAAAGAAGGAGATCCTACCCTTTGCAACAGCATGGATGGAACTAGAGAGCATTATGCTAAGTGAAATAAGCCAGGCAGTGAGGGAGAAATACCACATGATCTCACCTTTAACTGGAACATAATCAACAAAAGAAATCAGCAAACAAAATACAACCAGAGACATTGAAATAAAGAACAAACTGACAGTAACCAGAGGAGAGGGAGGAGGGGATAATGGGGGAAAGAGGGGAAGGTTTGTCAAGGAACCTGCATAGAAGACCCATGGACAAACCAAAGGCAGGGTAGAATTGAGGGTGGGAGGTGGGGGTCAGTGGGGTGGGAGAGAGTGGTGGGGGGGAGTGAAGAGAACTATACTTGAAGAACAATAAAAAAAAATCTGACCACATAGTGGTGATGTAAGTAGAAATACATAAATTGTCCATAGTTTTCTAGTAAAGGTGGGGGGGGAGGATAAAAAGTTGTTGATCAGTAGGTAAAGAAGTACTAGGAAAATCACTGCTGGACTGCAACTCTTATCCAGCTAACCTTTTTTCCAAACTCCTTACCTATCCTTTCTTCTCCTGATAAAAAGGTAGGCTTGAGATGAGATGTTAAGGTAATTTTTGAGGGTACATAACCTTCGATCTTCTCAGATTGCTGGCATCTGAATAAAGCGCCATAAAGATTCAATCCTCATCTTTACTTTTTTCTTCTGGTAGTGACAAACAGCATGGATGCTGACTTTTCTGGTTTTACTCCCCTCCCCGCCCTTCCCTCCTCCCTCCTGGTAATTTTTTCTTAAGCATCTACTATGTTGGTACTGAGGAAGCAGTACGATTTGGAAACTCTCCTAAGTTGTCTCCGAACCGTGTGCATGAGACTAACCTGGCGTGCTTGGGAGAAAGACTTGAACCTGTTTAAACCTGTGTAAAGCCTGTGAGACAGGGTCAAGGAATGCACTGTTAGCCAGCGCCCCTCATGGTCCTGAGGCACTGTGAGGTCAGAGCGAGTGGTGTATCAGGAAAGACACAAACTCTGTGACTGAGGAGTTTGTCCTTAGTGGAGATACTTTTCTTCCTGAGTTTTATCTTTCTCAGCTGGAAAAACTCCTGGGTCACTCTGATGAATGGAAGTAATTAATACAGAGCACAGTTTCTGGCACACAGCGGGTGCTTCATAGATAGTCATGACTTAAAACTAGATGTGGTGGAGAATAAAAAGTTTGGTCAATATCAGTCTCATCACCTTTACCTTTTCCTAAAACCTACCCACCTGCCAACAATGTTTCTCCTCCATAACAGCGGCTCTCAGCCTTGGCTGCTCATTAGAATCCCCTGGGACGCCAAGGCGTTTTTAATGTCCAGGTGCCGTTGGTCCAGACCAATTCCATCCGAATCTTTGGAGGTAGAACTTTGGTATCATGATTTTAAAATTCCCCAAGGGACTCCATGTGCATCTGGTCTACACATCCTCCATTCTCTATCCTCTCTTTGTCTCCAAGAACACACGTGAGCCCTCTAGTTTCTTTTTGGAAAATAGCCAGCGGCTGTATCTTGTCACCTGTAGCGATTTAGAGGGTTGCACTTTTGCAGTTGTTTTTAAAGAGGTCAGGTTGTCGTGTCCGCCCCGTTTATTGTCAAGATGGACACCATGTGCCATATCTAGGATTAGGACCACGTGACAGTTCTGGTGAAAAATGTTACTAAGTAACATTCAAAAAGCACAGGTGCCCTGGCCAGTGTGGCTCAGTGGATTGAGTGCAGGTCTGTGAACCAAAGGGTTGCTGCTTCATTCGATTCCCAGGCAGGGCACATGCCTGGGTTGCAGGCCAGGTCCCCAGTAGGGGGCACTCGAGAGGCAACCACACATTGATGTTACTCTCCCTCTCTTTCTCCCTCCCTTCCCCTCTCTCTAAAAATAAATAAATAAATCTTTTAAAAAAAGCACAGGTGGAGCTTGAAAGGGACACTGGGACAAAAGCGTGAAGCTCCATGACAGGGACTGAGGGAAGCTTGGAGGCTCTGCCGGACAGACTGGTGAATCAAATTCTCTAAGCTGCACTCTAGGAAAAGGGGAGGGGGAGTTCCCTTTCAAACTCTCTTTCACATTCAAATTACTTTAAGATAAGAATCAACCAACCAACTAACCAATATAGATCTGAATTAAAAGGATAAGGGACAGCTCAGGAGCTCCAGGACAGGTGTGCAGCGAGCTCCGCTGAGAGCCGCTTACATGGGCAACCACCAAGCCCTCCCGGCTCTTTCCCTTAACCTCATTTTTCCACTTCTTTTTCACCTCCGCTTCTCTGTTCTTTCTCTGGTGAACAGATTTCTCTGCTCCTCTGGGCACAGGGCACATTATTCCCTCATAGTTCCTGATTTTATGGGTTACATTTCTGGCTAAACAAAGTACCTAATGACTCTTTGTTCTGATTCCAAATTTTGCAGTAGAGGGTATTATTAGTCCGGGGTCAGGGATTTCTTGCAACTACAATTACTTTCCCCAAGACCCAACAAGCGGTTACTTTTGTGTGCAATTGGTGATTGTATTTCCTGCAGATGTGGAACAATTTGGCTATCAAATGTACTTGTGACAGCTTATAAGGTGTCACAAGGTGTTTATAAGGTGTGTGCTCCTCTTCCTCCATAAGTTATACTCATTGTGCCGGTCTGAGCAGGAGAGTCATCGTGACTATTTGTTAGCGTGCCGCTATGTGGCCTCAGTCATGGAAAAATGACACAGCTTGGAGAACACATCATCGTTGTGGCAGGCAGTCATCGTAGAAATAGAAGGCATGACGTACGAGCCAGTTTGTGTGCATGAGGGTGTGTGTGCATCCACCACTTCAGTCTGTACCTTGTCATTACACAAGTTTAGATATACAGTAACGGCCTCCACAATGTGCTAGTGTTGGGACGTTGCGCAAGTCATCACTTCTCTAAGACCTAGTTTACTCATCTGTAAAATGGGGGCTAAAAATAACACATTATTATGTGGGGATTAAATAAATAATACACTTGAAGTGCATTATGCTAAACAAAATGCTTTGTATATTTAGCAGCCACTTAAAATATCTTAACCCTTATTGTTTTAATTTTTATTATTAAGGAACTATGATGCCAATTTCATAAGAGCTATGAAGATATATCTGTCTCTGTCTATCTATCTATCTGTCTATCTATCATCTATCTATATCTCATAGGTGCTCCATCACAACATTTCAGAGGGATCTCAATTCAGAATGAATTAATTTAAAAACTACCATTGGCTACAGTCTGTTAGTCTTTACCAGTAGGGATCAAAGGCTACAGGTTCACATTCTCTAGAGCCAAGGGCAGAGTGAAGGGGGCGGGGAGAAGTCCATTGCCAATTGATGACTCTGGCAGCAGCGTGGTGTCGAGGTAAGCATTATTAAACGAGCTTCACGTTGCCCTGCACCTGAAGTGATGAAATGGACAGATGTCATGATTCCCAGAAAGAACAGGAGATAACCTCACTGCTCAGTCAACATTCTTTTCGTACAGGACAGAGTGTAAGTCCAAGGCTGTAGGCACTCCTGAGTATGTAATTCTGTAAATCTCGTAGAAGTTGTCCTCTCATTTCTCTCTGATTGGTTCTACTAGGGATTGGGGCGGGGAGTGGGGGCGGCAGGTGAGGAGGTGGGACCAGCTTTTTTTTAATTGTCTACCATGTGCTAAGCACTGCACTATGTGCTGCTTGCAGTGTTGTAAGAAGAGACAAATCTGTGATGCAGGGATTAGCTCATTTTACAAATCGGAAAACTGGGGCTGAGAGAGAGAGAGAAAGAGGAGAGAACAGCTAATATGACAAAGACAAGTGTAACAATTAGTAAGATGCAGAGTTAAAATTTTTTTTAAAGATTTTATTTATTTATTTTTAGAGATGGGGGAAGGGAGACAGAGAGGGAGAGAAACATCAATATGTGTTTGCCTCTTGTGTGCCCCGCACCGGGGACCTGGCCTGCAACCCAGGCATGTGCCCTGACTGGGAATCAAACCAGCGACCCTTTGGTTTGCAGGCTGGCACTCAATCCACTGAGCCACATAAGCCAGGGCAGAGTTAGAATTTTTAAAACACTTTATTATGAAATATATACATAAAATTAAGTAAATCAGAAATACAGATTTTAATAAATAACCACAATTAAGTCAAGAAATAAAAACAATGATCCTTTTGCATTCCTTTCAAATCACGCCCCTTACTTCTCTCTTAGAGGTAATCATTTCACTGACTTTTGTGGTGATTACTTCTTTGCTATATTTAAGATTCATCAGTCTCTAAACACTACAGTTTAGTTCGTTGTTTTTAACTTTATATAAATGAAGCATACTATGTGTATGTCAATTCTCCTAAAATTGATGTATAGATTAAGCAATCCTAATCAAAATTTCAGCAATTACTTTGACAAGCTGATTCTATAATATATACAAAAATACAAAGGACCAAGAATTGGTGACATAGTCTAGAAGAAAAATGACAGGATCAGAGGAACTGGTCTACCACACATAAAAATTTATAAGCCATACTACTTAAGGCAGTGTGGGGTCATCCCAGGAGGGGACAAATAGACGTATGGAACAGAATAGAGCCAGAAACAGACTCACATTCATATGGGCACTTGACACAGGATAAGGTGACAATTTAGACCAGTGGAGAAAGGGTGGCCTTTCCCATAAATGTTTCTTGGACAATGGCATATCCATATGGAAAAAAAAGGTCAAACCTCTATACAATACTTAATTCTAGATGGATTAAATGTTTATTTAGTTATTTATTTTTGATTTAATCTTTATTGTATTTTTTTCCATTACCATTTAGTCGCCTTATACCTCCTTCCTCCCACAATCACCACACTGTTGTCCATGTTCATGAGTCCTTTTTCCTTTTTGCTCAATCCTTCTACTCCCTACCCTCACCCTCAACCCACAGCTGCCATCCTGCTCTCCTAGATAGATTAAATATTTAAATGTGAAAGGCTACAAGGCTTTTACAAAATACAGTGGAGTATATCTTCATGACATCAGGCTTGGGAAGAATTTTTTAAAACACAAAGGCAAAATTAGAACTAGACTGGTTCCAATTTCCATGCCCTTTTGACTATGATGCGCTCTAACATAGGAACAAATATCTCTGTCCTACAACATTCTTTGATGCTGCATTTACATTCTTGAGGGTAAGCGAGACGATAAAAAATGGGAAACAGTCTTGGGGGTAAAGCTAGTCAAAAATATTTAAACACAATTGACTTTATGCATATGTGACTAACTCCACAAAATAGCATCTTCTGTGTGCAAAATCATGTGCAATGGATTTAACTCTGCCCCTGGCAGCTGAGGCTAAGCGGAGATGAGCACTAACGTTAGCCAAAAGGTTATGGAACTTTTGATCTGCTGGAACCAAGGCTCTTTTTGAATGACTTGCTTTTTTCATGTTAAATGACCTCATGCTTGTGTAATGATGTGTCAAAGCCTAGGAGCAGTTGGCACAAGTAGGCTGCACCAGATGCTTCTGTGCCCTGCCCATGTGCCCTAGGTCCTCACCATTCCAAGAAGTATATAAAGCGTCATATTGCAAGGACCTGTGACTCTGTCTGAGCCCTTGCTCTTGGTCTAGGCATGAGGCCAGCCAGAGTTGTTGGCTACTTAATTCTCCCCAAGCAGCCTTCAGCTAATGTGCATGGGAACTGGACGATAACAAGTAGTTTAGCTTCTTTGCCCCATAGGGTGGGAAACTGAGGCATTTTCTCAGTGACTCCCTAGGTTCCCAGTAGGACTGAACCCCAGCTGCCCCGAGTGGTGACCTGCTTGGCAAATGGCACTTGACTGGCTGCCCTCCCTTCCTAGCTCACCTCCCCCTTTCCCTGCCAGTACTGGAGTAACAAACCATTCACACAAATGCTTTAATCAGGGTCTACTCCTGGGAAACCCAACAGAAGACAGGGGAGGGAGGGGACACCTTGGAGATTGGCACATAGACAAAAGAAAGCAGAAGACTGTTCTGAGAAATGCAGAACCAGAGACCGAAGGCTTTCCAGTCCTGCCTTGTGCGGGAGGCAGAGGACGTGCAGGCAGACGATGTTCATTCCCAAGGAGGGGTCCAGACTTTGCTCGGCTTGCAGAAACGGCCAGAAGGATGGATTCTAATTGATTCCAGAACACGCAGATACTATGACAGCAAACATTCGTGAGTGGCTCTCAGACAGAGAAAAGGAGAAAGCCACAGCTGGGCTGTCTCATGGAGCCTCTGGGGCAGTGATCCAGATCGTCGGATAGCTAGACTGTGATTCTGTCCCTTTTTACATGCATCCCGGTAACGGGGGCATCTTCCTGCTCTTACTAACATCCTTTGCAAGCCTCATTTTTCTGGGCTCAGAAAGCAGTTCCTCCCACTCCCCCAGATGGCCCTGCCCACCCTGGGCTCTGGGTGTCAACCCAGGTTCCTTCCACCTCTAGCAGCCACTTCTGTTGTCCCAGCAGAATTATTTCAGTAAGAACAACCACTACTTACTTTCTACTTCATAAAGTTAACATTGTTGTGTCCCATTATTTTCCCCAGAATTCCTGGGCCCTGGGACAGTCAGAGAATCCACCCTGGCATGAATGTATGGACCTATCTCCACTTTGCAAGTCCCATGTCACTGCAACCGCTGTCAATAAAAACAATAACATCATATCTATGAAGCACATCTTTTTTCCACACTTTCCTTCTTCCCCTTTTTTCAAACAACCCCTCCATGAAGACCCTTGGTCAAGGCCTCACAGAGAGCTACGGGTGGCAGCTGGGTTGCACTTGCAGATGGGGCTGCAGATCCTCAAGATTCCCAAGGCAGTGAGCTTTCAACTTGACTCCATTCCCTGTCAACAGGCAGCCCGCTGTCTTTTCCTTCTCTGCCCCTTCTAGGTTCTCCCTCCTCTCGGTGCAAACACAGGTAGAGAAGGAGGAAAGCAGACCCTCTTAACAATGTGTGAGGACAGGCTCTGGGGTGACGACTGGGGGAACACTAGGAGGAGTTGCTCGAGGACCCCACCATTCCACACACATCCCCATGTATACACATATGCACACATGTATGTATAAACAGTTCATGGGTAAATTACATTGCTTGAACTACCGCTTGCTAAAAATTCCCCACATAGTCTTTCCAAATAAAATTTTCTTTACATTAAGCGATTTTACAAGTTGGCTTTTACATGGTAGGAAAAGTTTCTCAATCTTAATGGTTTCTGAATTGTGTAACACAGTTAGAAAGGCTTTCTGCAGTTTGTGATTATATATTTTTAAAAACTCCTATTTTTTTTCCTAGTTCATTTATGTTTAATACTTAAATCCTTCATCTAAGGGAATTGAACCAAGGGTAAGTTGTGGACTATGGGTCTAACTTCATTTTTTCTCCAGGAGGCTGCCTGGTTCTCCTAACACCATTAAGAAATCACCCACCAGTTATGAACAGTGTAAAGACCAGAGGTGTGGTGTCTATAGCTGGTGAGTTTTTGCATGTATTCTGCCAATAGTCTTTTACATTATTGCTATGGGAGAGTAAAAACCAGGTTTATACACATACTACATGAACTACACATGTACAAATGTGCTATAACATGCTTACGTATATTCATAGTTATACCATTGTGCCTTTGGCAAGAAAATGCAATGACAACACCAGGTGAAATAGTAACATTTAAATAAACTGTTTAAGACAGCAGAAGCAGCGGTTAGCACATAGGAAAAGTCAGCAGAAATTTTAACCCTCTAAGACGGTGTTTTGCACTTTTTTCTGAGGGTCAGTAGAGTAAGACAAGGGAGAGATCAAGCAGAACAGCCGGACAAATTAGTCTGGAGAAGAAGTTCAAATGCTGGCGAGAGGTGATTTGGTAAGGGCTTCCCTGGGGCACCATGTAGGTGGCTTAGGCTAATTCTGTTTTTTTTGAAGGGATCAGAAATGTTCAGCTCTCTGCCTTATATGTGTGTTCATAGAAATGGGGGGATTAAACTGAACTGTTAGTGTAAGAAGGACTTGGGGTGAGTGGGTGGAACACTCTGCCCTTTATAGTCTCTTTTCCTAATCCTGACCTGAGGGTGTGTTTATTGATTTTAGAGAGAGAGGAAGGGAGAGAGCTAGTTTGAGAGAGAGGGGAAGAACGAGAGAGAGAGAGAGACATAGATGTGAAAGAGAAACACCGATAGGCTGCTTCCCATACAGACCCGGACCAGGAACGGGACCCGCAGCCTAGGTGTGCGCCCTGACTGGGAATCAAAGCCACCACCTTTGGATGTTGGGATGATGCTCTGACCAACTGAGCCACCACACCAGAGCCATTCTCCTTCCTGTAAGATTGTTTTTTTCCTTAGCTGCCTTTTAAATATAATTATAAGTAACCTGGGAGAGCAGCATCTTTTTAGTTCTGCGACTGACTTTACAGTTTCCTTATTTCATATTTAATTACACTAAATGGTTTTCAGAAAAGTAGTAAGGAGTAATCTTTGAGCCAGTTAAGCCATCCACGAGTAGTCTTCACACCCCCGTAATCTCTATCAGTCCCCGGAGCCAACCCCCAACCTCACATGAGCTGAAGAAAAACCGAAGCGCTTACCCTACAAAAGACTCTCCGAGACCGGGACCCTGATTTTCAGCAATCTTACTGGAATTGCTGCCCCTCAAACCCTCATCTAGAAAATCACTTCTAAACATCTTTATCTGATTATTTATAATTCTAAAATTATGCGACATTTTCCTAATGATACCAAAGGCCAGGAAAAAAAAAGCGGCTATTTTAATGAGATCAACACTAAAAATATTCTGAGTGGCATGAAGAAGAAACTTGTAACAAAAGGGGTTTTCTTGTTGTTCATTTATTCATTCACATTCACTCAGCAAGAAATAAATAAGTACCTGTTAGGAAATATTAGCTTGTAAGAATAGAAAACCCAATTCAAACTAGCTTAATGAACAAAAAGAATTTATTGGCTCATTTAATATCTGGAGGGAGATCTGGCTTTGGGGTTGATTCTTTTTTGTACCTGTCCAGCGATATGTTTCTCTCCATAGAGGTAGTGCTTTTATCCCGTGTGGGCGAAGAGTTTATAGAAGTTGCAGATGTACCTCCTTGTACTAGGAGAGATCTGTCCCAGCATTCACTCTGCAGGGAACAGTTTAGGCCAACCGTCCATGCGCTGTGGCCCAAGGCATGGAAATGCTCATTGACTTCACCAGCTAGTGTGTGTGTGCATGTGCACGTGTGTGTTGTGCACCCGTTTGAAAATCTAGCACTGTTGAGATGAGGGAGAAGGGAAGGCACGCTGTGTCAGCAGACACCAAGTGCCTTGTGGGGAACGCATGCCCCACTGTGCGGGAGGTAATATGAACGGGGGCAGCTGGTATTCTCAAGGACTTCAAAGGGAAGAGTTGAGATGGATCTATTCCCTGAACACCTACACACCAAGGTGCTTTCGTGACGGTATTACCTGCCTTTGGTGCTGTCATCAGTCTCACGAGAGAGTACACAGATTTTGCCTGACTCTGTGGGCACTGACGCGCTGGAATCACAGCTCGTAACGTAGTGAAGACAAATTCACACACATACAAAAAAGTGAAGAAAACATTGGATAAGAAGAGGAGAAAAGCTAGAGCAGCCAAGATATTAGTTCCTTTTATGTGAGTATTTCTGCTACTTGTCTGTTTGTTTGAAACAAGTTTCTCATTCTGCACTGGGGAAAGAAAATGAAATAGAGTTTCCTTTCCAAGAGCTTCCTTATTTTAAGGCATTCCCGTGTATTTTAGAAGTTCACTGGACTTGTCTCCCACTTGGAAACCCTAACTGTGGTAGGATGAGTGATGGCCCCCAGAGATAGCCTGTGGGAATCCCTGGAACTATGAGCGTTTCCCTTACAGCCAAAGGGACTCTGAAGATGTCACTAACTCAAGGATTTTGAAATGGGGCGATTATCCCGGATAACCCAACTGGGTCTGATGTAATCACAAGGGTCCTTATAAAAGGGAGATGGGACAATAGATACAGAAGTTGCAGTGCTGCACTTTGAAGGCGGAAGAAGTGGACAAGGAGCCAAGGAATCCAGGTGGTCTCTCAAAGCTGGAAATGACAAGGACTCAGGTTCTCCCTGGAGCCTCCAGAAGGAACCAGGCCTGCCAATACTTTGCTTTTTAACTCCTTGGGATTCGTTTGGAACTTCTGATGCCCAGAATTGTAAGAGAATAAATTTGTGTGGTTTTAAGCCACTAACTTTGTGGTAATTTGTTATAGCAGCAAAGGAAACAAATACAATCACACCACCTCTTCCTCTGCTTCCAGACTCACCTCTTCCATCTCTGCCTTAGAAAGCACTACATACGCAAATCTGTTTGCTTAAACCTCTTCATGGACCCTTCAGCGTCTAAGTGAAAATGTCCAAATTCTTTTACAAGTTGCCTTATTTCTCCCTTCACAACTCTTATGTTTCTTCCTCCTTTTGTCTTCCCTTCTCCTTTTTGTTTTGTTTTGTTTCTACTGTAGACCAGGGGTGTCAAATTCATTTTCACCAGAGACCACAACAGCCTCACAGTTGCCTTCAAAGGGCCGAATGTGATTTAGGACTGTTTAAATGTAACTACTCCTTAACTAGCGGCAAGGAGCTCGGTGCTGCCACCGGGTAGAAAAAAGGTGCCAGGCCAGATAAAACCAGGTGGAGGGCCAGATTTGGCCCACAGGCCTTGTATTTGCTACCCGTGCTCTAGACCCTGGGCTTTTGCATGTGCTGTTCTTCTGTATGGAAGGGGGTGTATACTCTACCCTGTCTGGTAAATTCTTTCCCTTCAACATCTTCCGGACTATGAAGACTCCAGGATTTCTCTGGACCTGGTTGATTGCTCCATTTTCAATATTCCTCCCATCACACTCTCTATGTACCTTGATGATATGTAGCACATACCATCTTGTGGTGACCTTGTGCTGTTCACACCCTGGCAGGGGCTGCTCCTAGGCAGGAACACTGGAGGAATCTGAGATATACCGGCCAAAGGCATAGATGGTTATGCCTGTGTCACCCCACCCTGCCTCCAGGTCTGCAGTGAGCCGTGGCACATGTCCTTTCCTCCTCTAGCACGTGCACATAGGCTTGGAAGTGGTTGTCTGGGTTGGCATTTAACAAACGACCTACATCTTAGCCCTAGGCATTCAAGCCAGAGGAAATGCTCCAGGAGAGGCTGGGCCAATGGATGCTCTTGGTCTGAGTGTAAGCAACCCTCATATGCAGGGGCACACATACAGGAAAAGCAGGCCCAGCAGGGGAATAATTTTAAAAGGAAAGGTAGTCAAGAATTTCAAATCATGGGAAGTCATTTAAACTTAATACAAAATAGGGCAAAAGTAGGTTTACAGTTGTGAGTACATGAAACATAGACTTTAGTCTTGTGTTATTATTTGTTATTTTCCATGCAAACAACCGTAAACCCGCGTTTGGTCCACCCTGTATTAGGCTTTTAACTAATGTTTTCAAAGTACTTTGAGGGTGGAGAGCCGCTCACTGTTGCTTTTTTCCCCTTCTGGCCTCCGTTTCCCGCTTCCTCACCTCTGCTTCCTGGGACTGCCTCCAAAGCCAACGCCGGCCCCAGCCCCTGGCCTCAGGGTCCGCTTTTAGGAAAACCCGAACTAAGGCGTTGGTTAAAACCACATGGCGACTCCCCAGGAAGACATGACTTTTATGACTTCATTAGGGGGATGGAGATAAGAACATTTTTTTGCCTTCTCCTTTTGAAGTCTCACTGTCCATCCTATTCATCTGGTAACGTGGAGGATAGCCTGCTTCTCTTTCCCTCAACTGGCAGCAGCTCCCCGTCCAAGGGCCCCGTCAGTCTGCACTCCCAAATTACAACCCCCAGAATCAAGCCAGATCAGATACAACACTAATGTAGGACTATCTAATGCAAACACGCCATTAAAAAAAGAGACTGTTTTCTATCACTGTTAGACTTGACCTGTGAAACTTTCAAAAGGACACATGGAAACAATCACAAGGAAAGGATTTCATGCATTTTTTGGAGCAAAACTTATTTTTTCAAATTATCCTTATAAGTTGGATCTTATCACGTAAGAGGATTTTAGAGAAACTTAGGTGTCATTTTCAAAGTGGTAAATTTCTTATTTAATAATTAATAATTAATAATATTGTTATTTGGTAGAGATCTTTGTAGTATTCACTGGAGATTTTTCCTATTGGATATGCAAATTGGATCTTTTGAGGATTCCCAAGTAGTTCTTGCTAACAATAACTTTTCACATTTCATGGAAAGGCCAACTACATCGAAAGAGCTACAGAGACTTTATTTTTTATTCTAAGGCAGCAATTTTCAACCTTTTTCATCTTACACACACATAAACTAGTTACTAAAATTCTGTGGCATGCCAAACAATATACTTTTTACCAATCTGACACACACACACACACACACACACACACACACAAAACAGGTATAATTTTGCTTCATTCACACCAGACATCTGCTCTTGTGTTGGCCGTTGTCATTTTGTTATTTGGCAATCTAAGGGAAAAGGGGTCAGTGCCCCTGACAAAAGAGTCAGGTATTGCCTGTTTTAAAAATTCTTGCGGTGCGACAGGTGAAAATTGCTGCTCTAAGGTATCAGGGCCATCTTGGCTTTTTGGACTTTTATTTTTAATAACTTTGACTATCAGAGAAAACTCATGATCTTGACCCTCCTTTTAAAGCAGGTATATCTGAACCTCAGTGGTTAAAGAGGGTTAAATTAATCTCAAATTGTAATGCACACGACTGTAATGCACAAGAGCTGGGAAGGTCCTGATTTTCTGAAGAATAGAATTTTGACTTTGGATTTACAAGACGTCCCAACCTGACACCCTTTGCCCTGCAGGGCAGTAAAGAAATACACAGCTCTTGTGCTGCCCACAGAGTTGACGCCCACAGCTCCCCATCAAAGCTTGATCACAGCAAAGAGTCTCTGCACATCTCCATAGAAGGAAGAGATTCTCTACCTCTGTGCTTTGAAAGCCATGATAGGTCTGAAGCTTTGAGCCAGAAATATCCTCTATGGACCCGTGGGGTGCTCCAGATATGGGATCTCTCTGTCCCTGTGGATTTCTTGTCTGCCACCAGTTATTAGGAACTGTGGCTCTCAATGCCAGAATTTGGTGAAAAGGAAAGGATTTATTCAAAAGTTATACTGGTTTAGGGTAATGACAGAATGTCATTGATAAAATCCCAAAGTCCCTTTAAACACCCACAATCACACAGTCCTGCCCTCCCCCCTTTGCTCAGTCAGGCCGGTCTCAGAATGTGCCAATCAGAAGTACTGTCCCCCAGAAGAAAGGAATAGAAGTCCACAGCTCACTTTTCCCGGTTCCTCCCAGTCATCCATGCTGGGCAGGTCTCCTGCGGTCCCCAGCACCATCAGCTGTGTCACTGGAATCTCCAGTTCTTAATCCAAAACCACATGGCACCTGCTCATGGCCCTCCAGCAAGAGGCCTTTCACCCTTTTCTTTCCCGCGTGGTCTCGTATTGTCCTTTCTCATTGTCCTGCATTGTCCGCATCCCTAGTCCTGCACTGACTCTTGTCCCTTGTGGTGTCCCACCTTTAGTTTAAATCACAGCCTGGAACACCCTCTGTAACCCCATTTCCAACCCCTTCCACAACTGGCTGCACCTGTCAGCACCCCTGCAGTTTTCAGCCTTTCTGGGCTGCCGTAGTAAGTCTGGGCAGGTGTGGCCTGGTGGTGTGGAGGGAACCATCTCCAAGCTCTTAGGCAGGTGCTGTAACCAGGGGGAGCTGCTTTCCAATTACATCCTGGGTCAAAGTTATGTGTACCCTCTGGCTCCATTCTGGCTGGAAGGCTAGTCTGCTGTTATCGACATACAAAATATCAAGTTTTGCATGTCAGGTATGAAATTGGTCTGCAAAATATCTCTCAGTGGCCCTGCTCCATATATCCCTTCCCCCAGCCAGGCCTACTATCCTATATTCCTATATTTCAGGCTCTGGACCCCGTTACAGGTGTGCTATGGGTTAAGCTGTTCTTCCCTGCCCCTCTCTGGTCACACACACACCAAGTTCATGTGCTGAAGCCCTAGCTGCCAGTGTGATGGTATTTGGAGATGTACCATCTCTGTAGGGCAGGAAAGCCTTTGGAAAGGGAGATGGATGTAGAGCGGGAGGGGAAGAAACTAGAACCCAAAGCTGAAGCCCATGAGGACAGGCTGAAACCTACATCGACTTCGTTGTCTCTGACCCTGGTGGTGTGTGTGCCCGGCAGTGCCGGGCCCTTTGTCATGGAACTCAACACCTACCTCAGGTCTAGGAGTTGGAGGGGCGAAGGGGGTCCCAGGAAGTTGGGGCAGCTGTAGCCCTGTCACCGACTCACTCCAAGTGGGTAAGTCAGCACATTGGTGACAACGTGTGTGAGCTACAAAGTGACTGCAACTTCACGTTCTCCCCCAGAATCTCATGCCAAAGTCTGTCCTGTGGCCTACCCTAACCAGAAACATACAGAAAAAGCAATTCAGAGAAGTACAATTCAGCCCAGGAAAGTCAACACATCACAAAGCGCCGCAGTTCTTCCTCCACCAACCTGGGACCTATGCACTCTCCTTAAACCACATTTAATCCCCAAATAAATACAGTATCAACTTCACATTTCCACTCCACATGATCTGCCTGTACCACATACAACCCAAAACATAACATCCCTTTGCCCAGAAGAGGATACAAAGTTCCTTCCCCACTTTCTTAAATACTGGAGTGATGTTTTCTTTCCCACTCCAGATACACCTCTCCTTACCCCTATTGTAAACTGGCAGTACTATTTTCCCTTGATGCTCAGGATCAATCACTCCACTGAGTTGAAGTAACAACCTTCTTTGCCTGTTGATTCAGTGGCTTGAGGAGCTCAAAGTGGCCTCAGTTTCTGAGAGGAATCATTTTTGTGTCTCCCAGTGGCAGGATTATTCCCTCTGGAACCAAGACTTCTAGACCAGCAGAGCCTCAAGCTGTGGGGCTAGGAAGGAAGCATTATCCCGGTGGGTCACTGCAGTTAATCACGAGAGGAGTCCCTTTCCTGTCTACCCCTCGACTCCCCATCTCAGGAATCCTGCATTCTGGAGGACATTTCTTCGGCCTTGCAAGGTGTTGGCACCCTAACTGAGCTTTTAAAAGGCCATTCCCCCGTTCTTGTGCACGAGTTGTTTCAGGATGTGGAGAATGCAAGAAGACGAGGGAACTCTGTGAGCTTGGGCCCTTTTCCACATTTCGCCTCGATGTTCAGGTCGATGTTACCTAGTAGAATTATTGTGTATTTGTTATTGTGTCATTAGGTGAGTTTTCCTCATTAATATTTTTTGTGTGTCTGTCACATTTACACAACGGAATACTATGTAGCTGTAAAAAAGGAAGGTGATCCTACCTTTTGCAACAGCATGGGTGGACCTGGAGATTATTGTGCTAAGTGAAATAAGGCAGTCAGAGAAAGGCAACCACCACATTATTTCACTCATGTGAAATCTACTAACAAAATAAACTGACAAACAAAATAGAAACAGAGGCATGAAATATGGAGCAGCCTGACAGCTGTCAGAGGGGAGGGGGTAGGGAGAACTGGATGGAAGAAGGTGATGGGATTAGCCGAAGAACACCCACACGTGTTCAGAGGAGAGGCAGGCCATTGAAGGACAACAAGGAGAGCAGGTGCTCAGTAATCGGCTGTTTGCCCTGCCATATAGAGAGGTAGAAAAGTGTTCTCTGAAAATCTCTTGTTATGGGCAAGGCCCCTAATTCAAGTTCTTCTAGGTAGTTAGAGGAGAGGGCAGTTGTTTCTCTTGATGTTCCAGGGTCTCAGCTGACTTTAGCTCAAAATAATCTGCATACCACAGAGCCACATCTGGGGGTGACTTGTTCTGAACCTCTACCCTTGCTGTAGTCCAAAGCCAATTCATCAAAATAACTGGTTTTATAACAATTCATTAGTAGGTCCAACCATCTATGTTAACTGATTACTTTTTTATGCCTCGGGTTTCAATATTTTATTTTTTCTAATAATTATATCATTTGTTCATCTTAAGTATGCTCAAGTACCAAGTTAACAAAAAGACATTACCCATCTTGAAATAATGTCCCTATTACGACACAGAATGGAGAAAACTTTGAGAAAATACAGACCTGAAATATGTATTTTTAGATAAGTAGGAAAAGAAGTTTCAGCAGTTAGGATTATATGTAGTACAATTTTATACAATCATATATAATGTAGGAATCAATTTTTATAAAAAGTTCCTCATGCTTAAGCACCTTGTTACTCGAAAAGCAATCTGACAGCAGCAGCATCAGCGTCACCTGGAAAGCTCACGAGGAACTACAGTGAACGATGAACTTCAGTCCTCAGCTCAGATGCACTGAAAGCAGAATTTTCATTTTAGTGCATTTCTGAGCTTCCTATGCTGTGGAAGCATGAGAAACACTGCCCCAGCAAACAACCACAGTCATTGTACTACTGTGCTCCCATAGAACCCTGTTTGCTTTTTGCCTACTATATGTGACACAAAAATTTTAATTTTTTAAAAAGCCTCATAGGAGGATATTTTATCATTGGTTTTAGAGAGTGGAGGGAGAGAGAGAGAGAAAAAGAAAGAGAGACATCACCGCGCACCCGCCTACAGGGGAATGGAACCTGCAAACTTTTGGTGCATGGGATGATGCTCCAACCAAGTGAGCCACTTGACCAGGGTGACACAATGAATTTTATATACCATATAGTGAAATTATGGTATATGTGAATGATATAAATGTACACTTACCAACATAGAAAGAAGATCATATACTAAGTTTTTAGAAAGCATTTAAACATTTTATATGGTTTCATTTTTTAAAAAGTATACATATATGCCATGGCTGGGTGGCTCAGTTGGTTGGAACAACATCCCATACACCAAAAGGTTGTGGGTTCTATCCGCAGTCAGGGCACAGACCTAGGTTGTGGGTTTGATCCCCCAATCGAGAGTATACTGAAGGCAACCGATGGATGCTTCTCTCGCTCTAACTCTCTTCCTCTTTCACTTCATCTCTCTCTAAAATCAAATTTAAAAAAAAAAACATATCCTTGGGTGATGATTTAAAAAAAATTGTATACATATATAAATTTATATAGAAAAAAATCTACTCCATATGTTAATAGTATGTGGGGAAGGAGATTACAGATTTATTTTTTCTTATTTTCATTGTTTTCTAAAGTTAGCATGTACTACCAGTATAGTTTTTTAAAATAGCAAAAGTTTTTAAAAAGTGGAAAACTTAAAGTGGGGTAGAGTTTTGTCAGCTGCATTCTCTTGTATCCTGAAGCCCATGAGTAGACTGCTTGGAGAAGCTGTGGTTTCGGCCAAAGCTCCTCAAAAGACTGCACCGAGTGGAGGGGAAGTTGGGTCCTGCTGCAGGGCTTCCTCTAGGTTTGTGTTATCAACGGGTTGCTTGTTTGTTTGTTTATGACAAGGTTGCTTCTGATCCACTCCTTTAACAGCAGCGTGGCCTCCCACTTACCAAGACAGATCTAGCTATCGCGCCCTCTGCACGCCTACCCTGCCTGCAACAGAGACCGACAGTGAGTCCCTGATGTGTCACCATTCCTTGAGATCGGCAGGCTGCATGGTGACAAACTGACTACCGTGAACCCTATCCACGCTGGCAGGGCCGGTGGTTTGTTGCACAGGAATATACATCTATTTGGGGCATGGGTTTGCCTTTACTTTCCCACTCGCAGCCTGAGCCAGCACCAGAATCGAGATCCACAAGCTTGAAACCCCACGAAACGTATCATCCAAAGGGGGAACCCACTGCGTAGTGAAGATGTGTAGGGTGGGCCCATGACCATGAGTTGGCTGGTTGTATTACAATCACACTGTCCGGAAGCTGCCACTCTGAAAGGGCACTGGAATACCATCCTGAATGAAGGTACAGCTGGAGCACAAGCTCAGAAGTAGTATTGGGTTGTCCAAAAAGTTTGTTTGTTTTTTTCCATAAGATGGCTCTAGTAGTGCTTAGCTGTTTTCATTCTAAACAATTTTGTTAGATTGTATTGTGACAGCTGTCATATCAGTGTGCATTTAAAAAAAAAAAACTATCAAAATTGGTGGATATTTGTGTCGCCATTTTAATATTGAAGATGGAAGAAAATAAGAAACATTTTCAGCTTATTATGCTTTTTTATTTCAAGAAAAGTGAAAACACAAAGGAAGTGCAAAAAAAGATTTGTGCAGTGTATGGAGAAGGTGCTGTGACTGATCGAATGTGTCAAAAGTGGTTTGTGAAGTTTTGTGCTGGAGATTTCTCCCTGGATGATGCTGCACAGTCAGGTAGACCCGTTGGAGTTGAGATCAAATCCAGACATTAACTGAGAACAATCAATGTTATACCATGCAAGACAGAGCCAACATACTCAGAATATCCAAATCAATAAAATTATTGGTGAAAATGAAAAAAATGTGTCTTTTATTTTAAGGAAAAAACCAACCCAATGCTCTGAAAGGGTGGGATGGCACCCTGCAAATGCAGTGCCTGCACCCAGTCAGGGATCTCCACAAGTCATTGTGTCCCCATTAGGATCTTGGATCCTAGGGGTGAAAGCAGGAAGGACCTTATTTCCAATCAATGACTCAGTGGAGAACTGTGTTCTTCCTATCCCCATAATTTTGGGTTCTGCTGAGTTGGAGCCCCTGGTTCCCTAATGGGTACACTTTTGCCAAGGGACAAAGCAAGAGTCCTGTTAAACTACAAGCTGCACCTGACATCTGAGCATACTGCCCTCCTCACTGCTAGGCAGCAGTGGGCGGAGCCACCAGTCGGCTGTAGGGCTTCTGTTGCAATGTGGGGGAGGCAGTAATAGATGTGGAACTCAGGTGACATGTTTGGGTGTGTCTTGGCACTCCTTGCCTAATTGTGACTGTGTGAGGACAAGGACTGCAGTCCTGGCCTGATGAGGGCCTGGTTTCCAGGGACTCACACTCCTAGGAACGAGGGTTTGAGTCGCAGCACTTCTAGAAGTTCCAGGAGTGACAGCTGAGGGGAGTGGAACTTCAACGGTGAAGGGGGGAGATGAGAAGTACCAATTATAGCCCTGGGATGATTTGCAGTGACAGGAGTTGTAGTTTGCTCCACTAATGTCACTCTTCCAAGTGTCCCTTCAGGAAGAGAGACCCATTGAGGAACCACTGAGGAGCTGCTTCCCCAAACGTGTGGGAAAGTGGATCTGTGTCACACCCCCGGCGGACTTGGCAGCCAATGGGAATGTGCTGCTCAGCTCTCCCTTCAAGAGGGAACCTGTGGCGAGGAGTGCCGTCTGCTGACGGCCTCCAGCTGCAGTGTCTTCTTCGAGATCCACTGCAGCATTTAAGCTGGGTGCACTGTCTCTGAGAGGTCAGCAGAGATATGGGCTGGTCGTGTCCACCCAGCACAGCTCTCCTTTACGGACTGTCTCTGCGCTGGGCCCCTGCTTGCTGGCACAGACCCTCTCTGGGCTGCACCTCCACCTGAGACTCTTCCTACTCAGCCACTTCTGGTTCTTCTCCTTTCGTGGGTGTCAGACCTGAAAGGCCCTCCTGACTACTGTTTCCTTGTTCCTTTATCTTTGACAGGAGTTACCCCTATCGATCTCTTGCACTTCTATCTTGGTGTTAAATCTACTTTGGGACTGTCTTGAGTCCCAGGGGACCCACACTGACAAAGCCTCCCTTTTGAGGCCGCAGAAACAAGGCAGATTCCAGGGCATCACACGCAGGTGCATTCAGGAAGCGGTCACGTGTTTCTGTATCTCTCTTCCTTATTATAAAATCCTAATGTTTAAATAATGAAGAAGAGTGTATTGAGGAATAAAGTGTTAGCATTATCCAGCCGGGGGCCAGAATCAGTTATACTTTTAGGAGTAAAAGGTATTAATAATTTTACATTTTTTGTAGCACTTTTGCAGCCTTTTTATCTATGACAAACTCAGAAAGGAAGCTTTTTACAGTTAACTTTCTTCCCAACATCCTTCTCAGTTGTCATGAAATCGCCATAGCAAGATTATTCCCTCTACTTTATGCAACAAAACCACAAAATTTAATAACTATTAGGAAGGCAATAGAGAGATAAGGGGAAATCTATACTAAAATTCAAATTTCTTCCAGTTCAGTACATTGCTTTCGAAGTTGATGTTGTATGGTACCAGCATGTAATGGAGAGTTTCTTGAGGTTCCAGGTGTCCTCATGTCTGGTTAGAAGTGTGTGTGTGTGCGTGCGCGTGCATGACAAACTTGATGGTGGGAAAAGGAAGATGTTTGGTTCAAAGTTAATTTCTTACCTGACAGGTAAGTGCCTTGCCAAGGTGACACAATCTGAGTAGACAAAGCTCAGTCTCCCGTGAACACAGAGTTTTGGCTCCTGCTGCCTCCCCAGGTACCTCTGCAGAGCGTTTCTGAGTGTACTCCTTGTGCCCTGACCCCTAGTCCCCACAGGGTCATGATTAACCCGATCCTAGTGCCCTGCCAGAGATCTGGGTTATTCATTCACTTTTTACATTTGCTATATGTGATTTGCTTCCCCAAATGACTGCATTTACCACCCCAGCTCTTCATACTCTCTGCAAAAGAAGGATAAACACTTTGCTAGTAAAACACGTTTGGTGTACATTATCATTTATTTTATTATAGTCCATAAATGTAAACCAAAGGAATCATTACAGAATTCATATTTTAAGGCACTAGGTCTCCTAAGTTAAGGAAACTGAAGTACTTTGCTCCCTTATTTCAGACAGTAAAACATGAGAAGTAAACTTCCAACATAATATTCAACTTAAAGCTTAAATTTAGTAGAATAAATTAAGTACATTCAGAAAGTTCAAGTAAGGAATTAATAGGCTGAACTAATAATTTTGACATGGTTTGATCATCAGTTGGTTTATTCTTACTACTCATTTACCCTTTCTTATTGACAAAGCTATATGGAATGCAAATTCTACCTTCAAGGAGTACAGAGAGCTGTGAACAAGACACTTCCTTTCATAACTCAGGATATTTATCTTGCTTTAAAACACTAATCTCTCATGTCTTGAGCCTCTTATTGAGCAGTGAATGTTTATCCGTGCACAATCCATTTCTCTTTTGCCTGGGATTTTCTTTCTGGTTTGGGGCTCCCTCACTGAGCAATTCCAAGTGTGGTTCCTGAGGCATCTGCAAGACAGGCACACGAAGTCCAGTGAGCACTCCACCCCTGACCGGCCCAGCCTCCCGGGGGCTGCTGCAGGGGCCGGCAAACACAGCACGTGGGAGAACCCAAGCCAGCCCCACCCAACACAGCACTGGTTGTTCCTCCCTAATGCTGTATCTTCCACAGACATTTGAAATGTGATGTCAACATAAAATCTGGCACTCCGAGCCAACATTTCAGAAATGTGTGTTATTAACTTTGCTAACTCCAAAGCAGGATTTCCCATAGTGAACCCCTTTTATGGAAGCTCCTTTTCAATGGTTGCTCAGTTCTTACACCTGTGATTCTGTCCTCGCCAGGGAAGCTACTCTCAAACAGCAGATAATCATTGATTTCTAGAATTGGTTTGTCCTGTCAAGCAAATGATCTACTCTCATTCCAAGTGCCAATGTTTTTCAGCGAGGAGAAGGACTTTGCTGACCCCACTGGACGTGCAGGCGGGCTCAAGGCACTGATTGTTCCTTTATGCGGCAAAGTCATAAACAAATTATGCAACATAGCTTCTCAAGTTTTTTGCCTTACTGTGTCCCGACCCGGGGAGCTCTCTCTCACACCCCGGGCAGCTCAGGGAGAGAATGGAAAGGCCCTCTGCTGGAAGCATATCAAATGCAGAAAGTAGGCCACTGGGTGCCAGAAGGTTCCCAGGCTCCGGAGGCCATTCAAAGTTTCAACTTTAGTTCACTTCAGGATCAAACTCTGGCACTTGGGAACCATGCTGCTAACGCTTCTGTTGGTTTTAAAGAGTGGTGTGTGAGAATCTGAGGCAGTGTCAGGCGGTCTTCAGAGCAAACAAGAAGGCATTTAGGTCACGTGTAATCGTCTCTCTACACGATTTGAAGGCCCTCTTCACGGTGCTTGAGGGGGTTTTGGTGGTTGTTACGGGAATGACCCTATCAGAGTCTTTGCCTTTATGCCTTTCTAGTGGCCTGACACACAGCTTGAGGTTTAACGGTGCACTCAAAATTGCAACAATAAGCCATCCCTAGCAACGGCGGGTTTTATTCTAAAGGTCATTGTACACTTTTTTAAAATTTGCACTCTTATTTCATAAATTCCTACAGTTTTCAACTTTTCTCCTAAAAATAGAGTAACCGTCTCTTACCTTTGTTCTGCATGGTGTATTCTCAGAGACTGTCACACTCTCCGTTTGGGCTCCGATGGCTTCTTCTAAAACTGCACCAAGGAGGACACAAGGGAGAAGACAGAACATAAAAATCTCAAGAAACCCTTTTGGTGGCTATAGCAATACCCTTAAGAATAGAGAGGTGAATGTGTTTATTTAAAAAAGGCGTCACTGTGCAAATTGCTGCTTGTAAGCTTTTATTGCCGTGTTTCATCATTCTCATTTACAAGGGGCACTTGAGTCTGTGTTAGCTACTACACCTTGCTCACTTTATTCAAAAGAAATTCTTTGGCCCATCATTGACAGTGCTTAATCTCTGAGGTGACTTTTAGGTAGTAGTGATGGACTTGCCCCAACCTTTCCTCTCTCCACTGTCTGGTCCTTCAGGGGACCAGAGGACAGGCAGGTGTGCAAGGATGCTTGTCAGGTTTGGGTGTCTTCAGCAGCGACTGACTACAGGTAACTTGGGCTGACTCTCAAGTTCCCAAACATTGATGACCTATTTTGTATGTTATGCTGATTCCTGGCTTCTCAGCCTTGTCTCAACCCTGAAAGACTGGGAAGAGAGCAGAGAAGTTGAATCTTGAAAATATAACTAAAGCAACAACAAAAATTCTAACATTTCATAGTGCTTTATGTTTTTCAACATGGTTTTACACTGTTAGTTTACTTTCTAATATTGATTTATGCTCACGACAAAAAAAAATTAATTAACCTGATTTTATAGTATAGGTAAACAAAAGATAAGTTCCTATGAAAGTCTATAATTCTGAATGGACAAACAAAAGTGCTCAAAAATTAAACTGTAATAGGTAAAATACACAAGATCAAATGATTCAGCATATAATAAATCATTGTTAGCCTGTATACTATAATTTTTATTAATAATATTTCACAGAATTTTGCAGCACAATGTTGAAATACTATGCACTGCAGAGCTGGTGGTGCATGGTCCAATGTGGGCATGCAGCTTTTAAAAAGTGAGAATAAATGGTAAAAATAAAACTGCATGCTATGTCAGTAAAAGCTTAGGCTTGGAGTTGTATGAGTGCAAACAGAAAATGTTGATTTAACTAAGAGTCCATAATTTATTTTATATTTTTTTAGCATGTTATTTTTCAGCTATCTTCTCCTAGTTCTAAATACGAAGTTAAGATTCATTCTGCCTTCCTTCACTTCCATCATGAAGGACAAGACGCACCGTCATGGATGAGCAAGCCGGGGTTGGTGGTGGAGAAGAGGGGGTGTGGGGGGCAAGGAGGCATCTTAAAAATCTGTGCACAGACCTGTTAGAATCCCATCAAGTTGGTCCACCAAAAACTTTGCGTCTTCTTCAGTGAAACACATAGGTGGTTTTATTTTAAGTACGTTTCTATGAGGCCCATCGGCGCTGAGGAGCACTCGCTTTTCTTTCATCCTAATGAGGATGCAGGAAATACATGAGAATGCATGCAAGTGGTAAGTAAGATTCTTTAAGAATAATGTGAACATAGAGCAGCTTCATATTCCACACACAAGAAGCCCACATTTAAAAAATGCACGTGTCTTAAACTTTCCCTATTTGGAGAGAAGGGAGGAAGTAAGAGAAGCTTTCATGGGGGCAGGCACCCTAGAACCCAGACACCAAAGAGCATGGAAGCGCATTTACTTGTAGATAATGTGCTGAGCTTCGGCTGTGGCGGGGGTCCTTCTCTGATGGTCCTTCACTAGGTCAATTCCGATGAAAAGGCCAATACCCCTGAGGGAGGTGAAGAAAGAAAACTTGACACACTTTACTGAACACTGCATCATCACAAAAAATTAACACGGTCCCTAAACTTCAGTTGAATGTGAGACTGCATGTGACTCCCTGTAAGAGTAATTGTAATTGATTCTCACTAATCCAAGATACCAATCCAAGTGTCCATAGCTCTTTCTAGTTTTTGAAACAAGTCCGTTTTTGTCATCCATTTTTTTTTTCTCCCCTCACTTAACTGAATAAGCAAAAGGCTTAAATAAAACAACCTCTTCAGACTATTTGGTTTCTCAGGACACTAATGATGATAAATGCTATATATATGTAAAATGTCAAGTTTTCCTGGATATCATTTTAAAGAATTTTTAATAAATAATCTAAAGTTACTTCAAATTCCCTCTTTTCATCTTTTTGGTGCTGAAATTATCCCAGCTTTGTCTTTAAAAAGTTTATAAGGGATAGACACTCAAAAATTAATAGTAGTGACAATATCTGGGTTCTAGACTAAGAATGAGTTCCGTTTTTTGTATTTTCAGTGTTTTCTAGATTTAGTTTTCTGCACTTTGTTTTAAATGTTTCAGATAAAATGTAAGCTATTTTCATTTGGAAGGATGAATAACTGCATAACAATGCCGTGACAAACACACCTGATATCTCCTATCAAAGGGTGCTTAGCTTTCTGTTTATCCAGTAACTCAATAAGATAACTCCCCACTCGAGTGGCATTTCCTTGAAGGTCTTCATTTTCAATCACATCCAGGACGGCCAAAGCAACAGCAGAAGACACTGGATTTCCTCCATACTTCAGAAAAAGGATAAAGGAGAAAACATAATTAAATTAGTAGCATTGCTTCATCTATGAGAAATTTGTGTCAAACATAAGCAAGCAATTAATTTCAATAAAACTTTCTCTTATGATATTAATTTCATAGATTAGAATATAGCATGATTCTATTTATTGAGGATTAAAAGAAAATTCATTCCAAATTATATTCTCCATGCTGCATAAATAGTATGAAAGACCATCAGGAAATTTATTGGTTCATCCAAACAAAAAAGAGACAGTGTGTTGGAAATTAAGGATTTCAGAGTGTGGTTCAGTGGGGGGGATCGGGTTTCTTCCAAATAATTTATGTCCTTAGATCTGAGTCTTATTTATAGCTACAACAAATAACAAATGCTATTATACATGCTGTACAAACTATAATAATTTTTCCCAGCTTAAAACTTAACACTTTTGGGGGGTAAAACCAAGGAAATGAAATTTCCCAAAGATAAAAATTTAGTATCTCTTACGTCAGCCATATAACATTTATAATACTGAATCATCTCAACAGATGTAGAAATTCAAACATGATATGAAACAAAGAAATAATATCATCTGTTAATGAAATATCATAACTAGGGTTTAGCAGGGCAGCCACCTATCAGTGGAATAATTAATAAGAACAATTGAGAAATGGGCAAGACACAGAAGGAAAAATACAAGGAGAACTGTGTTGGCTAGAATGAAGCATGGTTGGATCAAAGTTTGTCTGGGATTCTGTGCTGGTTAGCTGGCAATAATGAGCTTCAATCTTTACTACATAGGCAAGAGATGTAAGAGCAAGCATTCTTTTCTCCTCGGACCATGAAAGTCAGAGACCAAGATATACCGTATTGAAATACTCTATCCCGGAGCTGCTGAAGGCTTCTGCAACTTCTTTGGTTGTTACCACGCATGCCACTGGGTGGCCGTTGCCCATTGGCTTTCCCATTGTGACGATGTCTGGAACAAAGTCTTCGCCATGCATTTGGAAGCTCCAGAAATGTTTCCCAACTCGTCCAAAACCAACCTGAACTTCATCAGCTATAAACACACCTCCTGCTCTGTGTACGTATCTGAAAAACAAAAGGACAGTCTAATGCCTTCAGGCCACTGAGAGTCCCCATACCCACCCACAAATATACAGATTTTTGAGAACTTAAGAAAAAATGTTGTTAATTTGAAGCCTGGCATCTTTGTTAAAAATATTTCAGTGCTCAACCCTCCCCCGCCACCATGACATCGATGTTGTCGTTGACTTTGAAATATAACCACATAATTTCCAGATTAGATCTATTGTATATTATTTGGTTTGTGTTAAAAGAAGCTCTAGGGCAGTATTGTAAGTGGAAAGAGAAAGAAGTGAACAAGAAGCAGTGTTTAGTGGGGTTAATCTTCAGATTTGTACAAACTGGTAAGGGTTAGGCACTGGTCTGTCAGAGAGGATGTCATGCCAGGGGCTGGGGCAGAGTCCTGGAGGGCCCCTGCAGGTTCTTTGTTTGCTGGGTCTTGGGAAGGTGAAGGAGTTCTGAGAGTCCTGGGGTAGCAGGCACTCTGAAGTGGCTATTTAACAGCTACTTTGGAAGTTCTTCAATATTCTAACAATGAATACGGCCCTACAGAACTGTCACGGTGCCCTCAGTTTGATCAAGGTTGCCCACGTCAAGTACGTACTCTGCCACTTTCTGGAAGTAGCCTGCTGGAGGAATTATTTGTCCGCCACAGCTCTGCATGGATTCAGCAATAAAGGCAGCAATCTATACAAGAGAAGATGGGGTCAAGTCCATTAGCTCTCCCTCATACCACCTAAAAAAGAGGACTTCTTTCTTACACAGCAGGTTTTTAAAAAATGTCTGGGAATCGACCTGGGCCAAGTGGCAAAAGGGCATTGAATTAAAAAGAAAAGATGTCTATGATGAAAAAGCAAGTGACCTGAAACATCAGTTTCTGAAATTCTAGGGTATCAACGAAACTACCATGAGAAATGAAAAAGAGGGTGCTTTCTCTTTCTTACAATTAATTTAAATGCAGGGTTTTCATTAGGACCAATTGATAAGACTGATGTTTTGATCAGTCTTTATATGAAGATCTAAAAAATTACCCAGGTTCTAAATACATTCCTGTGGTGCTTATTTCTCAGCTCGGTGAACTAGGACAGCCGGAGCCTGGAATTTTCACTGACTAAAGGGAAGGATGGCTTGAGGCCACACACGAGTTGCCGTGCTACATTTTTACTTCTTGCCCTGAGCCAGGCTTACCTCAGCAGAATTAGGCAATGCACAACAGGAATTACAGAGGAAGTGTTCCAGAGGATAAGGAAAGAGTAGAACATAGATAACACTGAACTAAGATAGGAAGTCAAGAAAACTAAGGTTCTGGTCTAGCCTACCTCTTAGTAACTGTATTACCTTAAAGTCCCTTACTTCAAAATATTTCATTTATCAGCTGTAAAATGAGGTTGCTGGACTCAAAAGAAATATTTTCTACAATTCTATGACTTTCTAAGCACATCTAATACAGCAAAGCATCCAATTTTATATTTGCTCATTGCTTTCAGTGTTGTTAACATGACAGCATCTATTTAATAGCCACTGAATGCTAACGGGCTCAAAATATCATCCGAATCCCTTTCACAGCCAAAAGACCATATGATCTTGGCAATGCAAAATGTTTTCCCTGGAAACAGTGTTCACTGTTCAGTAAAGAGGTAAAGGCTACATTTGAAGAGGAAAAGTGTATTAAGCTTAGGTCCACCTGCATAGGTATAACATAGGAAGATATGAAAATTGAAAGAAAAAGGGTTGGGAAGAAAAAGAAACAGTTAAGAAATGAAAATGACTCTTCAGTTATTAAAACAAACATATTTGAATGGGAAAAGACATAGGCTTCATTTTTATCACCATTAAATTTTTTTATTGCCATGCCGATGCCTAAACATGTTGAAAGGCAAAGCATGTGTCAAACCGAATTAAAACACCACATTAGTAACCCTCAAACGGGCTGCGAATTAACGTGAAGCTGAAGGCAGTAGGATGAAGACTCAGACAACAAAGCACCTTTCCTACTTTGCAGGAATTTGGTTCTGTCTCAGAGGTCCAGGCCCAGATTGGAAGAAACTTTTTCTGACATGATTTACCCAAGTTCTGTGGCTTCAGGAAAGTTGAACCAGTTCAAGGGAAGTGCCAAGGCTCCTTTGTGAGTCCTGGAGTCTGCACTGGTCCTGGTGTGTCAGGGCCACCCTGCCTCTTCCCTTCCTGGCACCATGTATTAGCCCCTTGTGCTGCTCTGCATTAGAATAATCTGTCCCTGGCCTATTGCCTTCCCTAATCCTCTCTCTTCTGCCCCTTTGGACCAAAGTCTGCATCCCACTGGGAGGGTCAGAGTTAGGCCACCAGTTTTGGATGGGCACAGTGATTGCCCTTCCAGAATAAATAAAAATAGACAGTCTTAGAGGCATGACTATAATAATATACTTTTTGAAATATGAACCAAGTGAAAATGTAACCAGAGAAGAACAGAAAGGGAAATGAGATCTAGTTCTTTTCCATTTCTCTAATACATCACAATGATGTAAAAGATGTTAAAATGTTTCCAGAACTGTAAATACAAACCTTCCTTCCACTTTTATGAGCTTCTTCAATAATTTTCTTCACCTCATCTGCATAAGCGCCGGCTGGGTCCGCATGGTCTTCTCTATATTTTCCTCTGTAAGTATCTGGAGTTGGTGCCTTAAACATCAAATAACAGAGTCTCTTATGATTTCTTTCTTGGAAAAACAAGCCTTTAAAATTTGGCATTTTCCCACAAAAGTATATTAGAAAGGCGATCATGTGGACTTAAGCGACTCCAGGTTCTTTTGTCCTTCTTCCGTAACACTTCTGAATTCCATGAGCAACTGAAATCTTTTCACTGTGAATGGGAGCCAATGCTCCTAGGCCCTTGTAAGTCTAGACTGCATCCCTATATTCACATAGGGACCAAATTCAAATTAACAAGTGTGATTATATTATCTGAAAATGTCAATGAATGGAAACTGTATTAACTATTCTAGATTGAAAGTAAACTTACATTTACCAATTTTATAGCAAACTGTAATTACTCAGAAAACTCGAGTGCCTTACCACGGATTCCAGATGTTAAAATTTGGAAGAAGGTACTGGTGATCCTCTTAAGAAAGTCTACCGACCATTACTGAAACCAAACCGGGTTTACTGTTTCAACAGCTTAATTGGTTTATTTTGCTTATTTTACTTAATAAATCTCTATAATAATTTAGCATAGAGCAATTTAAAGACAGTCATCCACACTTAATTCAATTTTGAATTTCACGTTGATACCATTGATAAAAAAATTAAAGACCAACAGGCAAGAAAAATAAACAGCGGTGAGTAACAGCGGTCGCGACCACGACCCTGATCCGCTCCTTGCGTTACTCATCGATGGGTTTTGAAGCACATCCTGTCATTTACCAGCTTTTTGACTTTAGCAAGTCACATACTGCTCTAGACCTTAGTTTCTTTTTCATGGTTTCACTTCGATGAAAGGACTGGACTGGATCTTCCCCAGGCATGCTTCCAACACTAACACTGATTCTTGGGCCCTAAAATACTCACCACGTGCACAAATTCTTTCTTGACATCTGTGCCCTGCCCATACTTGTACGGGCTGATCTCAATTAAAGATGAGAGGTGACCATGGTAAGCACTGAAAAGAAAGAAGTCAGTAAACAAAATTGTTCAAAGAAGGATGTTTTTCTAGCAAATACCAGAGTGTATGGCATAGCATCCAAGGAGAATCTCAATATTGGCGCCTGATTTAACAGGATGGAATCTAATTTTCCATGACAGGACTGGTCATTTAATTTGTCCAGTTCTTATTCATGAAATAAAACACAAAGAAATCCAAATATATATCCTTATGAAAATTTTCTTTTGAACTAGAAAGAGCTTAATTTCTTTAAATTATATCTGCGAAATTAGATTGTTTAAATGTAAAAAATGTTATTTTCTATAGCTTCATGAAAAGTGTCTTTGATAGTTACATTCAAGTGAATTTTAAAAATAACTTTCTATCATATACTGGGCTGTGTTTCTGTTTGGGACGGTTTCCAAAGGATATCCAGTTGTATCAGGCAAATACAAATTGGTAAGGAACAGCAAATCTCTTCAAGAACTAAGATTGGTAAGTGATTGAGCGGCTATGAAGTTCCTTTCAAATAAAATACAGGTGGCTCTGATATGCCCTTTTCTGTTTCTTCCCCAGAGATATAATCGAGAGATCCGGAAAAGAAGTTGTAAAAGGCCCATGAATACACAAAGCAAAGAGGGAGCACTTTTTTTAAAATTATAGGTTAAACCATGCTACCGAGCCATAGTAATACCATTAGTATGGCATTAGAGAAAGACCAAAGAGATGACTGTGACAGGTGACCTCAGAGATATATCCAAATGGTGACACAGGGGACTCCACAGCTGCATCAATATGAGGAGTAATTATATAGATAGTAGAAGAAAATAAAGAATATCTTTTCAATCTGGGGGTTGGGAAAAAGATATAAACAAAACTTAGAAAATGCAAACTGTAAGATGAAAATTTTATCTACTTATTTGATCAAAATTAAAGATTTCTGTTGAAGAATGCCAATGACAAAGTTAAAAGATATGTAATAGATAGGAAAAACATATTTGAAATGTCTCACACTTGAGATGAATTTCCCAAAGGGTGGTTTTCAATTCTGCCTGTATATTAGGATCACGTTGGAAAATTTAAAATATATACTATTTCCTAGGATCCACCTCTAGAGATTCTCTTTCATGGGCCTGGCATGGGGCCTGGCATGGGTCTTAAAAAAATTCCTCAGATAATTCTAAGCCACAGTCCTCTGAAGGTTGAAATCGTCTGATCTAGATTATATAAGCAACTGCAACCCAACAAGAAAAGGGTAGAATCCCAGTTTTAAAAATGGGCAAAGAATATGAACAGTAATTTTCAGAAGAAAAATCACAAATGTAAAATAAGTATAAGAAGAGATATTCAAACTCCTAATTGGAAAGTTGCAAATTAAAACAACATTGGTATCATTTTATACCTGTTAGACTGGCAAAAATTAGAAAAAAATTAGAAAGCAAGACACTATTAGGTTTTGGAGAGGATGTGGAAAAATGGGAAATCTCATGCACTATGTAGTGAGCGTTGTAACCATTCTGGAGGTGGATCTGGCAGTATTTAGTCAAATTAGCAATGTTCACAGTACCCCTATGGCCTAGCAGTTCTCTTTCTGGGTGTTTATCCCTAAGAAATTCTCAGAAAGGTCCGTAAGGGCACATGTGCAAGGATGCTCATTGCAGTGCTGTTTGTGGTAGCTGGGGGTCAAGGGCAGTCACAGCATCCATCACTGAGGGGAACAATATGCAATAGTTCTAGCTGTGCTGTTCCCTATGGCAGCCGCTGCCCACGGGTAGCTATTGAGTGCTTGAAATGCAGCAAGTCTGAAGTGACATGTGCTGTACATGTAAGACACCCATTGGATTTTAAAGACAATACAAAAAAAAAAGAGAGTAAGAGAGAGGAAATGCTCAATATCTTTTATAACGATTACATGTTGAAATGATATTTGGGATATAATGGCTACTAGAAAATTGTAAATCCCCTATGTGGCTCAAATTATATTTCTATCTGACAGCACTGAATTAGAAGAATAGATGTACACCCATCAACATAGAATCTTGAAACTGTGCTGAGGGAAAAAAATCAGAAACAGAAAGAGATCTATAGCAATATTTAAAAAAT
Organism: Macrotus californicus; assembly: GCA_007922815.1. Classification (NCBI taxonomy): domain Eukaryota; kingdom Metazoa; phylum Chordata; class Mammalia; order Chiroptera; family Phyllostomidae; genus Macrotus; species Macrotus californicus. Next base: position 61,959 of record VMDR010003803.1, read on the forward strand.
TAAAACAGATGCACATAAAATAATATTCATTTAAAAAATAAAAGATAGGCAAGAGACACATTAGAATAATTGTCTATAAGTGGGAAGAATGGAAATAAAAGAGAACCCAAAAGTCAACTGTGGTAGCCACCCGCCTGCAAGATGCCCACGTCCTAATCCTTGAACTTAAGACTATGTTACATGGCAAAAGGGACTCTGTAGATGTGACCGAATTAAGTAAAGTTCTGATTCATGCAGAGCCCATGAGGCCATAACCACAACACCTGACAAAGATTCCCCTGTTTGCAAGAGCTTGGAAGGAATTAAGTATACAGCAGGCCTAACCTGGCCTTGATACCCTAATGCAAGGAAAATCCCTGTGCCACATACCCACCCTCCACCACATGTGCTTATGGTATTAGTATGGACAGAGTCAAGATGCTTTTGTCTCTGAAGGAGCTTCTTGCTCAGAAATCTTGTGTCCAAGACTTACTGGTCAAGAGTGATCACATCTTGGTGGCCCCTGAACTGCCGAGCCAGGCGTAGGGCTAAGTCATTGGCTTCAGATCTATAAGATAACAGAGGGAAAAATGTAACATAAGTTCTCTTAAAAATATTTCAAAATTTTCATTAAAAAGAAGATTCTAATTACAGTAGTTCTCCTTATCTGAGGGACATACGTTCCAAGACTCCCCATGGAGGTGTGAAACTGTGGATATCCATTTTTCCCTCTAGATACATACCTATGATAGCTTAATTCATAAATTAGGCCCAGTAAGAGATTAACAACAATACCTAATAGTCAAATAGAACAATTATAAACAATACACTGTAATGAAAGTTATGTGAATGTGATCTCTCTCTCTCTCGAATTATCTTACTGTGCCATGCCCACCCTTTCACCCAAAAGAAGCCCTTTCCAGCCCTCCTTTGGCAGAGCAGAACTGCGCACCCCTGCTGTTTGTGCTTCAAGGCAATTAGTCCGTAAAGTCGGTGTTACTTGAACACAAGCGCTGTGACACCCTGGGTGATCTGCCAGTCAATCTGGTCACTGAGAGGGCTACTAAGTGACTAATGGGTAGGGATATATGGGACAAAGGCTTGATTCACACCCCAGGAGGGACAGAGCCAGATGGCGCAAGGTTTCATCATGCTACTCAGAATGGTCCACAATTTAAAAAGTATAAATTGTTTATTTCTGCAATTTTCTGATTGCAATTGGTCATGGGTAACCAAAACTGCAGAAAGAGAATTTAGAATAAGGGGTGTGGGGCACTGTATTCAGAAATGTATTAAGAAGTAAGTTGAACTTCTCTCCTTCACCTTCAATCTTGCTCACCCAACAATCTCACTTCATCCTTCCAATACGAGTTCCCCAGGTGTCTTCAGTAAGGATGCGATACACAGAGGAAACAATACAAATGAAGGATATGTTGCTCACTTCAAACTTTAGCGGAGTTCAGCCACATCAGTAGGTGATTAACTTTGAGGACACTAAGAAGCCTGCTTTAAGCCTGATCTCCCTGGGAGGAATGGGAGTAGGAGGGCCTGTTAATTTGGCTACTCAACTCTGTTGACTGACCCACTATTTGTTTCTTATCGATAAAATGGAGATCGTAACTTTTCTATCTGGTTCATAGAGTCCAACTCTAGTTCTTGGACACAGGGGAAGAAAATAATCGTTTGTGGCATGTTTTCAATCTGCTAGACATTATGCTGAGTGTTTTGCTTGTATTTATTCTCATAACTATTCGAACAGGCAAGTATTGCCATCTCCTTTTTATGAATGAGGAAATAGCCTCAAAGAAGGTGAGTGTCCAGAAGAAGTTCTCATGGCTAATAAGAGGTAGAATCAAGTTTCAGATCAAAGCTTGTTTAACTTCAACATTGTTCTTTGTATTATCCCAGGCTCTATCGTCTCCAGGCTTTGGGGACAGCTGTCTTTGGGGACAGTGTTCTTTGGGGCTAATTCCTCTCTGACAGTATAGGTTTCTTTATCAGTGAAAGGCAAATATCATAATGTTTAATTTATTGAAAGCAAGAATGCTTTATAACAAAATGTCTTCATTCTTTACAAAGAAAAAAGAAAGACCTTCAGATTAAAACTTTTCTTTTTAAAATATCTCATTGAAAAGAGAAAAATGAATTACAGAATCATGAATTGTATGGTATGTGAATTACATCTCCATAAAGCTATTCTTTGGAAAAAACCTCACTTAGATCATTTTCAAAAAGCAGCTGTGATCCATTCAGGCCAGCTCCATTAAAGGAGGTTTTGTGTACAGAGCAATGTGGAAAGAAATATGGCATTTGAGTACACAGAACCTCAGGACAATGTGGCCTCGTGAGGGCTGGGACTGGACCCTAAGCTACTCTGGAGGCCTCAGCAGCAGCAGTTTGAATACTCACTCTTAGCCTCTCTTTTCATTCCTTCAGATTCAACTTCCAGTGCCCGCTGAGGCAGGTACTTTCAAAACATACTTTTTTTTTTTATCTTCACTGGAGGACATTTTTTTTCCATTGGTCTTAGAGAGGGGTTGGGGAAGAGAAAGAGCTAGAGCTAGAGCTAGAGATAGGTAGGTAGGTAGGTAGGTAGGTAGGTAGATGAACATTGATGTGGGAGAGAAACATCAATTGGCTGCCTTCTCCAATGCTCTCTGACTGGGGAGCAAATCTGCAACTTACCTGGGTATGTGCCCCAACTGGGAATCGAACCCATGACCTTTCCATCTATGGAACAATGCTCCAACCAACTGAGCCACACTGGCCAGGGCTCAAAAAATACTTTTTAAATGTCTACACAGTGTTCCATAGAATGGATATATAACAATTTGAACATACAGAATTTACAGGTTGGAATGTTACCTATTCAATTTATTCCTTCCTTCTTTGTGTGTGTATGATGGAAATATGCTCAAATCAATCAAAAATCTTACGAAAGTTATAGCTTGTCTAGTAGAGTTCTTTTTGCTTGCTAAATCTCATTCATGTTTTAAAAAATGATCCAAGGTTATGGATATTTTAGCCACTTGTTCTCCTCCTGGGAGAGGTGAATATCATTTGACTAGTTAGGTTTTCTCACGGGAACACAAGACTTCAATAGCCTTTTGCGAAACTTAAGGGGATGCCTTCCGCGTCTTCCACCAGGGAAACCATGGCAATAAAAAGTTGAGTGGCAGTGCTCAAAAGCCTTGGAACATGCTGTCTGGTGTCCTGTCTACAACAGGCTCGGGGACTAACGCACAGGAACCAGACTGGTCAGGTCCTCAGTGTACAGCCACCTAGAAAATGGCAAGAATGCCAGGAAACCCTTTCAGACGTCTATGCCCCACCACAAACCAAAACTAAAGGGTACATATGAGAGACTTCACAGAGAAATGGCTGGGAATAGGACGAGTGGGAAACCTAGAAACATACCCTGAATTTGTGAAGTAACAAACAGAGAGTTTCTCCGGCAGCGTCGCGGAAAGGCGCTTGGCGTACTCCACGATGTTGTCGTGGAGGAACCGAGAATTTGTGTTTAGCAGTTCCATCTGCTTGACGGCAGCTCTGACCACTTCTGGGTGACAGTGTCCCACTAAAATTGAGGAGACAAAAGCCACAGAAATAAATTACCATACTAAATGCCTGGCAAGTGGGGGATTCTGAAGCGAGAAAACTTAAAGTCGATCTCCTTTCTGCCCCACATTTTGCTGCAGCTTTTCTCTTCTAGAACTACGGGTCTTGTTCAGCAAAGGAACTGCAGCCTCTGCAATCCCTGCACAAACACGAATGGTGCTAAGTCTGCCTTACTCCATTAAAGGTATCCCTCAAGGGACAACAAGACAGGACAGTTACCATGGGCAACATTGTTGATGCAGTCCAAGTACCGTTCACCTTTTTCGTCAAACAGGTACTGCCGCTGGGCGCGCACTATTTTAAGGGGATCCGCAGCAAAGAAGACTTTGCAGGAGGGCCTGGAAATAACGAAAGGAAACACTCTGGTTTACTAGGGATGCTCAGTGTTTTTCCTTCTTGGTGGAGGTCACTGTAAGTGGGAAATTGCAATTATATAAAGGAAAGGGAAAACACAACCTGGGTGACACGTTTGGGAAAAAAAAATTTGTATCAGCCTGGAAACTTTCATCTTAACCTTTCATTTGTGACACTGCTCACATTTCTTATTTTTGTTATATTAAATTTGCCACGATTTGACAACATTATGTAGAAGCACATGGGTCAACTCTGACAGATCTAATTACATGAACCAATCGCTAATTTTCCTTTGGGAAATTTTGTTCTACCAGGAAAGAAAAACTATTTTTTTTCGAGGCTTACTATGTGTCAGGAAGTGATAGATATTACAAATATTATCTCACTTAATTCTCCCAACAATCATATGAAATAGGAGTTATTATCATTCTTATTTTTATAGGTGAGGGAACTGGGCACAGAAAAAATTAAGGAACTTGTTCAAGTTGTACAGCCAGTAAGAAATCCAGAATTTGAAAGTAGACTGCTTCATGCCATAGCCCAAAATAGTGCTCGCTTGTTCTCTCTTTCTCTCCTCCTAATTTATAAGGAATCAAATAGCAATAAAAGCTAAATACAAATAACTTAGTGATTTGATTCTCAGGTTCATCCCTTCTACTGTTGGTTCCCTGTAGATTTTTCTTTATTTCACATAATGCAACCTTCATTTCTGCCTGGGTCTTTTTTATGCTGTCAAAATACCCAGTGAGTTCCTGGAGCATCCTGATAACCAGTGTCTTTAACTGTGCAACTCATAGGTTGCTTATCTCCATTTCATTTAGTTCTTTTTCTGGAGTTTTGTTCTGGGCCATATTTCTTTTCCCCCTCAATTTGGCAGCCTCCCTGTGTTTGTTTCTGTATATTAGGTAGAGCTCCATTGGCTTCCTGTCGTAGCACACATATTAAGTTGTATGGGGTGGAGCCTAGGTAATCGCCAGGGCGGGACCCTAGGTAATCTCCAGGGTGGGACAACCCATGCCACAACTCTGTTGTTCCATGTGGGGGAGGGCTCACAGAGGAGACAATGCCACTTCCTGGCCTTTGGAGTTTGCCCAGGAGGAAGCTGCCTCCCCACTAGCACTTCACTTTCTCCCCACATGCCACTGGTGCCCTTCCAACTCTTGCCCTGGTGGTGAATCCCAGAGCGTGTGTGCCTGCATGAGTCCTAAATCTGCTGTGGGCCCTTTAAGAGGACAGTTTTCTCTGCTGTCCCCACCCCCACTGATTTTTATAGCCAGAAGTTATGGGGACTTATCTTTCTGATGCTGGGACCCTGGCCTGGGGCTAGGATCTCTCACTCCCAAGGTACCCTTCCCGTTTTGTATCTACCACACGTGGGTATGGGACTGCCCATTCCCAGCTCCGCCCCTCCTACCCATTTGGATAAATGTGGATTCTTTAAAACCTAGCTTGTCGGACTTACACACAGCTCAATTTTCTGACAATTCTGGGTGAAATTTATTTTGCAGTCTAGTTGTATTTTTTGCTATAACTGTGTGTGG
>VMDR010003804.1:0-67328 GCA_007922815.1 Macrotus californicus
GGTCCTATCCAGTGCATTTGAAGTACAAAAGGAAATAAATCTTGTATAAATCTTGTATAAATCTTGTAAAGAAAGATAGTTTTCAGTATTCACAGTTAATATCATGGACTACATAGAAAATCCAAAAGAATCTACAGATAAATGCTTTTAATTAATAAGATATTTATCACACTGTTTCAATATATGATTAAAATACAGAAATCAATTGCATTTTTGTACTCCAGCATCAAATGATTAGAAAATGTAATCCAAAACATATAAGGATTAAATTATAAAATGATGGAGTTAAGATCTGAAGGGTTGGAAGATTCAGTATCTTAAAAATTTTGGTTCTCTCAAAATTATCTGTAGAGTCACTCCATTTGTAATCAAAATCCCAACAAGAGTTTAGCAGGTTGTTTCTGAAATTTACGTAAAAGAACAAGAGGCTAAGAAGAGCCAAAGTGGTCTGAAGAAGAGTAAAGGGGTGCAGCTTTCTCTATCAGATGTCATGACTTGGTACATAGAAATAGTCATCGGTGTGGCATTGGCATCAACACACACGAGGAAAACCAACAGGAGAGTCTGAATGACACGCCCACGTTTATACACAGATTTTGTGTGACAGAAGTGACCGTGCAGTTCACTGGGGAAAGGATCAACCGTGTCCTAAGGACAGACGGTTGGTTTTCTTCTTGAAAAATAATGGAATTTGATCCTCTCCTCACATCTACGTGAAAATGAATTAAAAGTGTGACTATAAAGGGCAGTGTTGTTGTTTTTTTTTTTAACGAAAATGGAAGAAAAGACAGGAGAATATTTTTAAGGTCTTGAGGAAAATTTCATAAATAAGGCTGAAAAGTGCAACCCATTGAAGAAAAGATGAAGAAATTTAACCACATCAAATTAAAGAGCTTCTTATCAAAAGACATCATAAAGAAAATGATAACCTAAATACTGAGATAAAATATTTTTATAAATATAACTATGTAACTGACAAAGAATTTCTATTCTCCTCCCACGTCAGTAAAGTACAAGACAAGTGACCTGGTAGAAAAACGGGCCAAAGACTTAGGAAGAAATTTCAAAGAAGAAATACACAAATAGCTTTTAAACACATGAAGAGATAGGCAGCTTCATTACTTCTCTGTAGAACATTTACTAATTGCAAAGGGCGGAAGAGCAGCTTTTCAGTGGAGAAGCATGGCAGATACCTCCTTGTGCTGAAAGTGAATGGCAGCAGTAATGTGCAGTTTGAAATGGTGCACCGCCTGGTGGGATGCAGTAAGAAGAACACAGCTGTACTTCTGTGATAGTCCTGCCGAAGGTGCAACGGCTTTGGTCCAGCCGTGGGGAAGTGTCAGGCAAGCCCAACCTTAGTACAGTCCACAGTGTAACTGACCAGTAATCATCAAAAGTGCCTCAAGAAAGAACTGAGGAACTGAGAGAGAAGACTAAAGAGATGTGTCTACAAAAGCAATGTATGATTTTGAACTGGATCTGTTTGTTGGAAAGGATATTATTGAGCTATGGGAAATTTGACTGTGTAGGCTAAGGATTAGATGGCAGAGATGTGTCTGATTCTGACGGTTGTATTGTGGATAAGTAAGAGACGATGACATTTATATTTACCACACAGTCACTAAAATCGTGAGGTCACAGAGGCATCTTATTGCCAACTTATTTTCAAGTACTATTGTTCCTACAACTTTTCTTTCAACTTAAAAAGTAAAAAACTAAAATTCTGCAGAGAAATACCATTTAACATCATTTTAGAAAAAATTTAAGCTTTGACAGTACACATTGGAGAGAAATTGATAAACAGGAATCTTCAATACTGCTAATGGGAGTGAAAATTAGTTTGAACACTTTTAAAGACATTTTGGCCTTTTTTAAAAAAAAAATAAAACATTCACATACAGTATGATCTAAAAATTCAGTATGTAGGCATATCACCAAAGAGAAATTCTAGTAGGTGTATTCTAAAATTTGTATATAAGAATATTTATAGCAGCACTGTTTGTGTTAGCTACATATATGTATATACACATATATATGTATATATATACACACACACAGACATATATAAAAATCACACAATGTGATATTATACAGCAGTGAAAGCAAATGAGACAGATGACGCATACTTCATGTTGAGTGAAAGAAGCCAGTCACAGAAGGCTAGCCTTTGTGCGATTGCATTTTTATGAAGCTCAAAATTAAAGCAATATTTACACAGTATATTATTTAGGAGTATGTATATGTATAACAAAACGTTCTTTCTAAGACAAAGCAATGATTAGCACACAATGTGGGATAGGCTTATACTTCTCTGTGGAAGCAAGGGAAGCGGGTTGGAGAGGAAGCATTTGGGATGTAGCCACATTGGTAATTTTGTATTCCTAAGTGAAGTTAAGTGGTAGCAGCAATGCAGGAGTTTCATTTACTATGATCCTTTATAATATATGTATTTACATGTTATATGCATATTATATGCATCAGTATTGCATAAAACTTTTTAAATTATTGAAACCACCAAAAAGTGATTTAAAGTAACAGGTTTGGGGACTTCTCTTTAAATTCTGATAAGAACATATTTTAAGAGTGGAAGTAAAAGAGAAGATAGTAAATCAACCTGTCAAGGCATTTTTTGACTATGTGGTCAGAGAAACAAAAGCCAGCTCCAGAGCTAAAGCATTAAACTACTGCTCAGTATCATGTCCCAAAGGCCTAGGGTGTCTGCGCATGAATGGACCCTGCCTCAGCCTGACAGTACAGCAGGGATGGTTGGATACAAGACTCTCGATGCCTCTGGAGACATGTGCCCTCCTACTGTCTTATCTAACCAAAGTTTTCCATAGAAGTAGACTTGGGCATGCTGGCTTTCTTTGTTTTAAAGAGTCTCTTTGAAGCAAAAAACTAAACTCTTCTTAAAAGCCTGTGCTGTTAAGTAAAGAGTTCCATTTCTACCTGTCAGACAGTGCTCCAACACAAGGAGAAAACAAGCACATCAGTTATGTAAATAGGTAGACAGCTTCATGAAACCCAGACTAACAACCCTTGGAGCTCAGAGGATCGATGTCGTAAAACATAGATACTTCCTGACAGCTTTTACATGGGCCTTGTTGATGGACAGGGAATCTGTATACACTGAATCAACATTTAAACTCTACACAGAAGATAGCATTTATAACAATGTAAGAGTGAGCTCACATGCTGAGGTATTATAAATGAGTATTTACCCTAATAGTCATTAATTAGATATGTAGGAGCTGTGTGACCACGAAACATTTCATTTTCTGTTGAAGTAAAATCCTTTGTAAAGGACAGGATAAAATGTAAACTTTATTGGCACAATCTTTATTAATAAGAGGCAGCCATAGACACGTCTCCAGAGACATCTGACTGAACACACAGAATTACCACTTACCCCACCACAAGGATGATATAGCAGCACAGCAGCAGAAGAGCTTATATTTGAAGATCTCAAAGCACCCATTTTTGTATTTTACACTACTTCAGGATGGATAGTACCAGATGGCTCCCACATAAGTGAACCTGTTACCAATAAACTAGGACTGATGTGTAATTACGTTTTCAGTGATTCATCTGTGAAACACCCTGGGTTATTTTACATGGAAGCATCTGGTTCACATGTGTACAGTGGTTATTCTGTGGTGATTGACATCTGTATTCTTCTAATAAAGCCCCAACTGCACAGATGTGAGCGCTTGCCTTCTTACACAGACAAGCCTGCATCTGAGAAATCCTTGCCTCGACCCTGAATGTGAAAGTTTCAATTTTCTACATAGGTACACGCACACACTTTCACTGTGGTTGGGATGTCACATGAGCATTTCATGCAGTGTGTTTCAGTTGTTGGACAGATGTACGCAGGCGCCTTTATCTCTTTTCATGTCTGTTGAGACCATGACATCTGTTTTAGATTGTAAGCTCAAAGAGGGCAGTGGCCATGTCAACTTAACACTGTGCAGACAACGTCCAGGGAGCATAACTCACTTTCGAATGTCTGCTGAGTGTTGTCAGTCAAGACGGTGATGCTAATGACTTTAAGGAAAAATAGAGTTTATAATCTGACGTTAAACACAGTTTTCACTTTAAGAAATATTTGCTGTAAATGACCCTGCTTTCAACTTCACACATTATAATTACCCAGGTAACACACACAACCACGTTGTTTTGAGCAGAATTAGTTTATGTTACGTTAGAATAAGTCTGCAATGATGTGTGGTATGAGATCTCGGAAGAGGCAGAATTCAAGGCAAATTTCATGAGGGATGTAGCACTTTAGCTGAGGCTTCCAGGGTAGACAGAATTTGGGCATTTAGTAATGAAGGGAAAGACACCCCAGGCAAAGGGAAAATGGGAAGGAGGCATTGGGTGAGAGCATGGAGGGGGCCTGTCCTGCCTTGCCCATTTATGTATTGTGAGAACTGGGGCGAGCGAGTCACTCAGATATCCAAAGTGTTGGTTTCTCCTCTAGAAAATAGAGACCATAACAGGATGTAGCATTATTGTGATAATTCCATGAATAAGGAGTTTATCACAGTACCTTAGTGTTGGCTGTTATTTTCAGTGATGTGTTAGCCACCTTAATAGACTTTCAGAGAATTTTGACTGAATTAAAAAAAAATGCATATACTAAAATATCCACAGGTGAAAGGACAAAGGATACTTTTTATTTTACTTTTTCAGTTCTGAAGTTTCTGAAGTCTTTGTAATGTGCATATACTATTTTATATACCAAAAGTAAATAATTGCGTTGTTGCTGCGTTCACTAGGATCGACCTTAGAATTTCTGTATTTGAAACCTTAATCTTCCTAAGAAGCAATTAGGGAAAGTTATTATTTTTTAAGCACATGTTTGTATTAAGTAGTAACTATTTCATCCTAAGGAATATTTATTTGATTTGATTGCACACCAAGATAAGTTAAGAAGAGGAGGTAATACAGAAAATTTCGTTTCATAACTTTGGAGGAAACCTAAAAATTGCACTATTCTCTTCGCCCTGAAATCACTTCACATATTTTTAGTGCGATGACTAAAAATTTAGTAGTGACATTTGAACTTTTATTGGAATCCTAATACTCTACTTGTATTAAACTTTTCCAAGGCCAGACATTAGGTCTGCCCTTCCCCAGTCATTCTGAGCTTTTAGAGGACATTCTCCACAGCATGCTGCCTCATATACACAGAGAATTGCTACCAATTGTGAGATACAGTGATTTTTCTTAAAAACATTCTGCCTCCCTATACACCTTAGTTTTACTTTACAGTTGGTTGTTTTTTAAATCAACTGAAAAATAAATCTTTTCAATTCAAAATCAACATCTACAGAATTTCATGGATGACTTCCATTTGCCTCCTTCCAGGGCTCTGAGCTCTTTCTGACGTGTTTCTTTAAGACAGGCAGAGCATCTCCCAGAATGTGAGCTGTGACTGTCTTTGCATTCACCTGTGATGATACCAAGTTCAACTAGTATTCTTTGTGAAGAAATGGTTTTTTAGTTTGTTTTGTGTATCAGTTATATGACACTGATTTTGTATAAAAGTTATATGATGTTGATGATATAAAATAGCCTGCCTCCTTAAAAGTGCCGGCTGTGGAATCATCCTTAGTCATTCCACGAAAAGCCTAGGAAAATGTTCAGGAAGGATTTGGGGTAGATTAATATTCAACAACTCAAAAGGGAAGGAGATAGGACATCCACAGCACAGGATGATACTAATGAGAACTTTGCTACTTTGTGAGCAGACGTATTAATTAGACCAGGTAATCTTGAGAACAATAAGAATAAAGCCTACTAGCAAGGACTAAAATAATGGAAAAATCTGTAAATTAAAGTAGATACTGAGTTGTCTTAGTATAAAGCCAGTCAATAAAAAAAGGTGGGAGGGGGGAGGTGAGCGAGAAGCCCAACAAAGCAGAGCATTTATTTGCAGGCAAAAAAATTACCAATGAAAAAATTCACCAAGTAGTTCCCTGATGAGAAAAATTAGATGTGTTTTGAGTGCTAGAAAAGTTTATTTGTGGTTATGCTAGTTAGGGATCAAAACTAGATTTTGAATAGGGCAGAATGAGTCCATACATCCATAGCTAAATTTTTAAGTTACACTTATTGGTCCAAAGTAAGTCTGAGCGCAGGGTCAGGTTCAGTTTGAGTCTGGTGTACCAGGGTCACTCAGAACAGCAGCACACGTCTCTGGTCTTCCTCATGTCTCTCGAGTCACTCCTTTTCAGTCTCCTTGCTTGTTTGCCTCTCCCACTGTCTCTCCCTGAAGTTTTAATATTCTCCAGGATTTCATGATACACCTTTCCCCCACTGGTAGACTCTCTCTGAGTGATCTCTTCAGTTCACTCATTTGCCTTCAGTTGCCAGGGTTACGGCAGGGACTGCTGTCTCTGTACCTGCGGTCTAATCATCTCTCGGGAACTTTACATCTATATGATAATTTACCTGTTCAACATCTACCTCCGTTTACGTACCCCGGAGTCACTTCAGACTTACCTACTCTGTCTAAAACAGCCAGTGTTCAAAAAGTCATATTGAATTCTGCATCTTTTTGAACTTTAAATAAATAGAATCATATTGTGGGCATTCTTTTGTGCCTTGCTCTTGTTCAACATTATGTTTGAGATACATGCATGTGTGCAGCTGTATCAGTCCATTGTGTGAAATTTTATGACTTCTTTTCCCATTTTCCTGTGGAAAGACCCTTGGGTACTTTTTAGTTTTTACTATTAAAGACAATGCCTCTATAAACTCTTGTGTACACATCTCTCTCTACACATAGGCAAGTGTTTTTCTGAAGTATGCACCCAGGAGTGGAATTCTGGGTGTAAATATGTACACACTTCTTCATGCACCTGGACAGTTACTGCTAAACTGTTACACAAAGCAGTTTCAAATCTTTACTCCCACCAGTAGTACTTTATCTTGTGCTCCTTGTCCTCCGTGATTTTTGCTATTGTTAGACATCTTAATTTTGCTCATCTGGTATGAAACATTTCATCCTGGTTTTTATTTGCATTTTCTTGGTTACTAATGAAGTTGAGCTTCATACATTTACTTGCCCCCTCTGTTCCGTCTTTTTGGAAGTTCCAAGAAATTCTTACAGTCTTTGGAGCATTTTTTAGTTATGTTAGGATGGTGCTATTTGGAGGAATTCTTTGGCTAGTAGTTCTCCGTTAGCATCCTATGTTGCCAGTGTATGACTTTTCTTTAAAGTGATGGTTAGAAGTACTTACTTCTAATGCTTCTAATGTAGTTAAATCTATCAATCTTTACCTTTATGATTTCACTTTCTGTCTTAAACAAAACACTTCTCTAAAGATCCTAAAGACATTTCCTGATTTTCTTCTAAATGCTTTAAAGTTTGCCTTTATGTGCACTGTGCAGGTAGAGATATAGTGAGGTCACATAAAAGTTGACTTTTGATATTTTAATCTCAGAACCTTTGTCTGTGTCAGTCTGTGTCATAGTGAAGTGAACATGATTCTTCAAGTGTCACCATGCCGTCAGTCATTACACATTGTCCTGGACCGCTCAGTTCACTCCGACTGACACCTTAACATGTGCCAGAAATATGATGTTCAGAAGGTTATAAAATGCAAATGATTGACTCCAAACAATGCTGATGCTTCTCATTTGAATAAGAAACAATTGATATTCCAGCCATGGTAATACCCATATGCATTAAACTTGGCTGAGAAAATGTCTTTACAAAATGAGCCAATAACTGGAAATACCGTTTTAAAAGACGTTGGTAATTCAACTTCCAGAAAGTTAGAAGTCATTCATTCTAACATTTTACGGAAATAGCATGAGATATTTCTTAGGACAAATCTAACTTTTGATCTACATTATTCATTGTTAATTCAGTGACTGTAGTATAGTTTTGACTCAAGTTGGTGTGTGTGTGAGAGAGAGAGAGAGAGAGAGAGAGACACAGTGGAGGATCAAGCTAATGAAACAGAACTCTGTGCAGTTATACCATTGAGAACATAAGCCAGTTTTTAGAGAGGCTGTTATCATGTAGAGAAGTTTCTTTTGTTTCCTGTATTTGAAAATGTCCTTATACTTGAGCCTTTAACACTAAACCTTTCCTTTTTAATTCACATTATTCATTTATTCTACAGGTATTTATCGAGAACCTGTATTTTGCAAAGTAGTCTATGCTCAATGATTTGGGCATAACTGTATCAGAACTCAGGTACTGAAAGAACTCCAAGCTGAGGTCTAGAAAGTTGCAGTCACCTGACTAAAATCTCAGTGTGATAGAACACAAATAAAAATCTCCTGACCCTTGATTCAGAATTCCTCTTGTTGAACAATGTTGTCCACAGAAAAACTATCTGAAAATTAACCTGAATCCTAAACATTGATATAACATTTATAAAGACTCCCAAAGGGATAAATCATTGTTTGCAAGAATAAATATACTATGTAGTTTTTTGCCTTCAAGCTGCATATAGCTTCCTGAGGACAGGAATCATGTATTGACTTTATCAGATTTGTTACATTTACCTAACACACTAAGCTGTTCATAGGAAATAATGAATACTGATTGAATGAATAAAACTACATATTAAAATATAATGTACTGACATCAGGTATTTTAGACGATCAGAGAAAAGAAAAACCAGCCTGCCGTGTGTGGATAATGATCAAATAGGAACTGGGTCCCCATTAATGAATGACAGAATGTCTGGGCTGCAAGGGATCATAGAGAGCACCTCGTACAAACATTTCCTTTTACGAAGAAGAAACGGTATCTCCAAGACTTTCCTCAGCCACACAGCTAGTTAATGGTAGCTTATAATTCTAGGTTTGTGTGCTGCCCGTGGTCTTCATAAGCTTGGAATGAGTATAAAAGGAGAGGTAAAAGTGAATTGTAATACTCAAGAACACAGAAAATTCCTTAGAAGTTGTAACTTGAGCTGTTCAAGTCTAGACTTTGTATCTATGTTAAATATCTTTCAATTTCTAACTCTGGGTCATTTGGCCTCAGAAAATAAAGGAGTAAGTAACCTGCTCTGTAGCCTGATGTGTAGCTATGTGTAGAGCACTGGGAAGCAAGAGATTGTTAATGAATGCTCTGCAAGACTGCGGTCCAAAGGCCCCTGTAACACACCTCTGTCTTTTCTTGAAGGCAGGGAAAGTAATAAGGGAGACGCCTATAGGGACTTCTCCCGTCCTCTTTTTGCGGGGAAAAAAAACAAAACTCTACTCATCAGGCTTATTTATATGAAGCCAGGAGAGAAACCTGTTCGCTGGGAATCTTGTCATTTCTAACCTCTCTGAAATAATTTTTTAAAAAGTAAACAGTGATCTTTGCCACTGCTGGGATTATATGCTAAGAATCCTGAAACACCAATTCAAAAGAACCTATGCACCCCAATGTTCATAGCAGCACAATTTACAACAGCCAAGTGCTGGAAGCATCCTAAGTGCCCATCAGTCAATGAGTGGATCAAAAAACTATAGTACATTCCAGGGAGTTCCAGACAAGATGGAGGCGTAAGTAGAAACGCTTCACTTCCTTGCACATCCAAAAGAAGGATAACAAAAAAAGAAGAAAAGAACAGAAAAGAGGAGGAAGGAAAGGAAAAGAAAAGGGAAATCAGCCTGAAGGTGGCATGATTAGTTTAGAGTGGGCTGTCATGAATGGCTGCTGTTGAATTGGACAGACAGGAACTCCCAAGTTTCACGTTACTCATTTATCTCACTCCCTATTAAGACTGTAGATGTGGGTTCTCTGGGTTATTTGCTTTCAAATTTCACATCTGAGCATGAATTCTCAGAGTAAGCATGTTCATGAAAAAACATGTAATTATGCTAAGACATGTGTGTAAGAACACTAAATGTTGTGTTGTTTATAAGAGCATTGAGAAATGGAACCAAGCCAAGTACCCATCAGTGGATTAATGGTTAGTATAACCAAATTAAAATTAACAATGAGTGTAGATATATATTTTCAACATGCAAAGACATTGCTAATATGCTGGAGAGTAAAAATATCAAGCTGGAAAATTATATATCTGGAATGACTCAATTTTTGTAAAAAATATGAAAATATAAATAATGTAAAATAGATTGATGGACATTTTTCTTTTCTTTGTGTTTTTTCAAATGTGTAAGAAGTCTTAAAATAAATATTATTTATAAAAATGATTAAACTTATTTTTTGTTGTGGGTAGAACTCTAAACTTACTCTGTTGACTTATCAGAGATATAAAAGATACAGAACAGTTTTCTCCATTCACTGAATATATTCTATTGAGCACCTGTTTTCTACTCGGCATGGAGAACAAAAGCGTCTAAATCTTTTTAAGCTCCTCTTGACTTTAGAAGGTGGTAATCAGACGTGGAGTGCCAGGAATCTATTTCCTCTGGAATTGTCACTTCAGAAGGGTCCTTTTGCCTTATGTTAATTTTTAAAAACTAAATTGATCTTTGCGTTTGGTTGTACAATGTGTAGACTACAAAAAAACCTATATACGTGTTTTTCCATGTCTGACTTTTTAATCAAAATAATTCAATTCTCTTTTTTTTCTAGGAGAAAAAGTAACTCTTAAAACATTTAGGGCCAGAGAAAAAGGTTTAGTGTATTTTGAGTTGACATCGAAAACTTACGCATGTGTTAACTACACTTTTATTCTTTACTGTATAATTTTATCCTCCTGTGGAATATATGTTCAGATATGTTATTATGTCACAATTATTATGTCCATCTTTATTGTTAATTTTTACATTGAAACTCCCAGAAGGTAGTGCTTGTTATCTTGACAGTCATTAATGCCTAGCACCTTGGCACTCCTGTGAGGGTACTGTCGTCAGACTTGGCTTGCTCAGGACAAGACAGAACCTGTCCCAGGTCCAGTGGCAGCCAACTCAGGTTAATGGTATGCAGTCATGAGGCCAAGAAGGATCCTTTGTGGACTTATTTTTAATAATCTCTGCAGATAAGTATGGGTGCAGGCTTTTTGAAATACTCATAATCTAAAAAACGTACTTGACATTTGGAGATTCTTAATTGGTTATTCTTTTATATTAAAGAAGCTATCAGCAGGAGCTCTTCTGGGCTTTATTAACAGCTAATATTAATAGTTTCCAGATGTTTTGTGAGAATTTACAAGCATTTTCATTTACAATGCCTCACTTCACCTTGAGACCACCTCTGATACAGATATCACTACATGAGTTTTCTAGGTGAAAGAATATAAATCTGGTTAGGTTAAATGGCTTGCCGAAAGCCACATAGCTAATAAGAAATAGACCTGCATTCAAATCTCTATGTCCTGACTTCAAGACCCGTTCTACCTCAGCTATACCAGGCGGCCACGGCTCCTCCTCTGCCTCTGAAGTAGGAAGTATTACTAATGTTGCTGGATCCACTTGACCTCGTCATAATTGCCCCTGAAGCCTCCTCCGATTGTGAATATTAAGTATGTTTTTTCAGGTTCCATAAAGAACCACTGACGAGATTTATACAAGAGTATAAACATGTGTTCGTTCCTAAGCTGCCTTCTGATTGAGCCGTTTGCCCTCCAGCTTTTTAAGTTTTTTTTTTAAAATGGTTTTTAAGACCAGTTAACAGTCAGTGACTATGCCTTTTATCCTGGGACTTAAAAAGAACATTTACATAAATAGAGAGGTCAGTCCATTGATGTAGGAATGGCAGTACTGAAACGGAATAAAATTTAGTTACTAAGAAGAAGATATGTAGACTTGGTAAATGAATGACCAACAACTACTAAAATGCAAAGTCATTATTAGTTACATACACACTTATAATCAAATGACCACTAAAGGAAATTTGTGTGATTAGAACTTTTTAGTATTGCAATGAAAATGCACGTTAATAGTAGAATTTGAGGAGGCAAAGGAAAATGAAAACTAGGGTAGAATTATTGAAGAAATGGCTTGAGAAACCACTTATATCTTGGCATAAAAATAGTTAGAGAACAGAGTCTATTTTATGTTTTTACCTTAATCACGAGTACTGTCTTAGGCCCTTGAATGTTTGTGACCTCAGAATAACAACAGGTTAATTCTAAAGTAGTTAAAGTAATTCAGTTCCCTTCACTCTTTCTTTACGTTAACACAGCACAGGGAACTAAATCCCTAAATGCAATTCTGAAACAGGAGTTAACTTTTATTGCACATACATACCTCTTAGTTTTATTCTATACGGAATTTTTAAAATAAAATTATCTTGATTCTCTTTTTACTCTAGGCTTGGCCCTCCACTACCTGGGCTGTTGAGAAAGGAGCAGCACAGCTCAGCTGAAAGCATGTCTTTGGAGACTGTAAGAAACAGCAGCTCGGAAAACCTCTTTGATGAGATTTAACTGTCTCACAGAAGTACTTTGATGTTCACTCGACTATGTTTTCCATTCATTTCGTTAAACTAAAAAAAAGCGAAATTCCAACCCAGCAGCAGCTATTACTTCACCTTACAATTTAATTACATACGCACTGAGGTGAAGCCATTGTGCAAAGTGGATTATGCGCGCACATGAAGATATGATTTGGTGACAGTGGTACATTATTCTGAACTGTTCATTCAGCACGACTGTAATTACAGAAAATCTCGCTTTTTGTTTCGAAGGACGTGTTGATCTCGTTCTGTTCACACATATTGTGTATGGTAGCTGTCTAACATCCTGTCTAGGAAGACTTTGGAAATATGACAAAGAAAACGTCTACAGTTTTTTTTTTTTTTGAATAGTCATATTCAGAACAATTATGTCTGATTATTTTGTTTTGTGGAATGATGTATAAAACCTATTTTTAGTTTGTACACAAACAACCTGATACAATTTCTGATACATTGAAGATTTTGTGTTCTTAAGAATATATGTTATGTAGCTTAAATTTTCCTTCACTGTACTATCAGGTCTTCATAAAGTGGTATAAACCCTTTTATATTAAAAAAGCATGTTTTTGGAAATTACTGATAAAAAATTTGTTTTACATCTATGAGGACTGTCTTTGGCGACAAGGATGTTGTCATATTTACCTCAATGACATCTGGCACAGCTTCTTAAAAAATACTCATTTTCTACTGAATCTCTCATTTCATCTTCCTTCTTGCCGGTTGGACATCCATTTATTCCATGCTACTCAAAGTTAAGGATAGGCCCCATGCTGATCAACCCAAAGACTGGTCCATTGTAATCTTCATCTTACTAAGCCTCTCAGCAACATTTGACGGTCAGACACTTGTTCTCAGTAAACGTTTTTATCACTTCACTGTTGCAATAACATGTGCTGTTTCTATTTCTCTTTCTCCCAGGCCACTTATTTTTTAGATTTCTTGGCTGAGTTTTTCTTGCCCAACAGTTAAATTTTGAGTACTGTGGGCTTAATCTCCAGCGTTCTTGTTTTTATTACCTACATCATCTCCCTAGGTTATCTGTGGGTTTA
Source organism: Macrotus californicus (assembly GCA_007922815.1). NCBI lineage: Eukaryota > Metazoa > Chordata > Mammalia > Chiroptera > Phyllostomidae > Macrotus > Macrotus californicus. Next base: position 13,435 of record VMDR010003804.1, read on the forward strand.
AATACCATCTATATGTTGGTTTCTCCAAAATTAGAATATTAGAATAGCCCTCTTTCTATAGTTTTATATATAAACATATATACACACACACACAGACATACACACACATATACATACAGGGTGGGCAAAAGTAGGTTTATGGTTGTTCATATGGAAAATAATATAGGAATTAATAAATAATAATATAAGAATTAACTGTTTTGTGTACTCACACCTGTTAGCCTGCTTTGGCCCCACCTTGTATGTATAATTTACCATTAATTTATTAATAGAAGAGGTTCTTAAAAATCCATCTGTGGACTTCTATCTGCTTATACCTTTGTTTGGATATTTTAGCATATCTAAAGCAGAGATTTGATTATATCTCAATATAATTTCTTCCCCATTTTTCCCCATCAAACTAATTGCACTGTCACTCACCCAGTTTCCTCAGGCTAAAAGCCAGGAATCCTCCTTGGTGCTTCTGCCCTTCTCCTTTCACATCCTAGTATTTGTGCCTCCAAAATACACCTTGGCTCTGTCTACTTCTGTCTTTCTGTCTATTACATCTGGTTTCTGACTGTTCCCCCCGTATACTCCACTCCTCTACAGCCCAGACAAACTGAATTCTAAACTTTTAGATAAGGCTATTTTACTACCTGAATTAGAACTCTCCCATATGAATCCATTGCCCTTTGAATGAAGTTCATACCCCTTACCACAACCTACAATGTCTGATGTGATCTGACCCTTGCCTACCTCTCTCCTCTGATCTCCTGTTCCTTTCCCTTTACTTTCCTTCCCTCTTGCTGTCCCTCAAGTGGGCCAGACCTCAAAACCACTGTACTGCTGGTCTTCCTGCCCAGAATGCTCATCTCACACACTTGCTTGCTTCTCATTTTTCTGGTCTGGAATCAAGTGTCACTTCCTCAGAGGCGCTTTCCCTGAAATGTCCTTTTCAAAGGTGTACATTCCTAGTCACTCTGTGTCACTGGAATATTTTTTTATTGTGAATGGAGTTATTTTTTTCATATCTTTAGCTTTCTTGCTCTCCCTCCCTTCCATCCTAAAAAACAAGCCTGAGGAGAGCAGCCACATGGCTATCTGCTTTATCTCTGTACCCCCCTGTACCTAGAACAGGTGCATCAGCTGTACACATAAATGTGTGCACAGAGACTTGACTGCAGAGGGCAGAAAGAAATTACATGTCACTTTATATCAGAGACAGGATTTCACTATGTCAATGGAACAACAAAATATTGTAAATAGAAATTTTACTGCATTGTTATTTTCATAATGGCTTCTACTTAAGAGGAAAAATTTTAAGTTGAGGGTAAGACAAATATATGAAATATAAAAATATAATTATAATACATAAAATTCTACTCAGCCACATAGGAACTTCACTATAATAATGAGCCTCATATAATCCAAGATTTACCTTGGGTTATTTCTAAAAGGATTTTATACATAAAGTACCGGAATCTCAAAATAATGTTATCTCATCTAAATAGACCACAAATGACTAACCAAAATCAGTATACAGCTGTGTGTGTGTGTGTGTGTGTGTTTATTTATTGATTTATAAAATTTGTTTTAAGAGGAAGAAAAGAAAAAAAACAGAACTATTAACCCACTAGTGATGAGAGAGGGATATACAGTGTTTTCTAAATAATCGTAACAGTAGCATCTATAAAGTTCATAATATTTACAGAATTTTTATCCTATTTTCCAGGGCAGTGGATCTTTTCCACCATTGCTGTGTGTCAGATTGATTCAACTGGGTAGAACAGAACATTATAAGCCCATTGTCATTTATACCTGGTATGGAAAGGTTTAAGGGATGGTTTCATGTTCCTTGCCCTGTGAGGACAGGTATCTATAGATCCGGTGTTACGATGTTCAGACCCTGTCACTCCACGTGCTGATTTCCCTCATATGTTTCCATTGTCTATACTCTAAACACAGGTTGCTGTAGAAGAACCCTGAAATGGAAGGCACCAGAATTGAGTTACAGTGCAGTTTTCCGACCATAGTGCCCTCACTTCTAAAACAAGGTGATTGCATTTCTGAAGGTGTTTTCAGCTTGAAATTTATAATTCTTGGCCCTGGCATCAGATAGTCTGGCTCAGGCCTCATTAGGAAATTTATGAAAGAAAATTTCCATCTCAGGAAGAGATATCTTTATTATGTAGTTTTAAGAAGTCAAGAAACTACTTTAGAAAAGTTTTTTTTAGTGGCCTGTCACTCAAACTTATAAAATGCTAGACCACGTGTTTGGGAGCCAAGCAGCTCTTTCTTGAGTAAGTTGGATTCAACAAATGTTTATAAAGGATCAGTTATTCACAAAACACAGACCTATGCCATGTAAAGAATTGAAGGATAAATCCATCCATTCACCAAAAATCTGTTAAGCGTTCGTGCCGGTCTGTGTTCTGGGCACGAGATGTGGCCGTGAATAAGACGGGCACTCTAGCTGTGGAGCATATATGCTAGTAAGTGAAACTTGGGGCCTGCTCTCAAAGAGTACAGATTTGGGGGGAGGGGGGCTTTGAGCCCCAAATCACTGTATAATGAACTGTAATATCAAGGAGTGGTAGGATAAATGGTATGAAGAGAATGATAAAAAATTTAAAGTTATGGGTGAGAATCTACAGAAGATAAAAGATCCAGATGAGAGGTTAAGAGAAGCTGGCACTGCTTGAGGAGAGTGAGCTGAGGATGAAGCTGTCTCCTGGCTCAGAGGAGAGAGCAGAAGGTCCTGGAAAATGGGAGCATGAGGTGAATGCCCAGGGTTGTAATTGTGAATCATTGAAATGAAGGAGACAAGTTAGAAGGTGTTCCAGAAGTCGTGTTGGCCAGGGGTTTTAGATGTGTGAAGCTAATTTATGTAATGAAGACAGGACAATAATTGAGCAGCCCAGTTCTAACGGGCACTTCCTTGAGAGGTTATGGACTGCCAGGAAAGCCGAGGCACTAGGGCCCTTCCTGGACACCCGGGAAAGGGAAGGGAAGCCCAGTCAAGGGGCGCCGTGATAGATACTGCCCGGAAGAGCAGCTCACTCTCATGCTTTTGTGTCTATCTCATTCTTTCACTCAGTACTGTTTATATAATTCATTTTTAATGAAATGAAGCTGACATCTAAATTTATTTAAGGCCCCATGAATTTATCTATAAATCAGGAAATCCAAAAAATAGGTGGTTCCGTTTTGTAAGGGATATGAAATATTCGTGCATCCATTTGTAGCTATTGTCTGAATTAAAAATGTTCACTGCTGATCTGACAGCTTCTATTAATTCTTTTCAAGAGAGCAGATCTCATTTGCAAGTGGTGTAGAGGTATTCTGAACTGATTTTCTCTGTATTTTAATAACTGGAAAAGGATACCTTGAAAAATACGTGACAACAAGCATTTCGTGGTTGTCTCATAACTGGCCATCCGTCACCTCCTGCCCCGACTCCCCTCTCTCTTACCCACTCAAGCTAAAACACTCTCCAGCCTACATGCCACTCACTTTTTTTCCCTTTCAAATACTCACACACCCTCTTATTTACCAATCTTTGTCCTCACTTTCTGATCCTCCTCTCCTCTATTTGAATAATATCTAATATGGATTTTATCGTTTCTGTTGATTTTTCTTCCCTCTTTTGGGGCTCTTCATCCTAAACTTTTATCTCACAGTGTCACAGAGAACTCTACTTTCTGGGTGAGGGTCTCTTTGTCCCTAAAGGATTTTTGTTCTACAGGAAGGGAGAAAGATTCTCTGCACCCATCTTGATAGTAGATGCTCCTATTATGAGCCGGAGCAATTTTAATGGCCACTGTTCCAGTCAGTAGACTATAAGCTAGTCCTGAACCACTTACTTTTGATTTAGAGACAGTCTCCAACTTAATTACTATCTGAAAAACAATACATCCAGTCAAATAAATGTAGAGAAATTAGACAATATTTATGCAACCTGCTCGTACAAGACTGTCCTAGGAACCTGTCTTACTCTGCATTCCTCCAAAAGCCGAGCCTGAGTCAAGGGTTTGCATACAGTCAATTTACTTGGGAATGTGAACGCAGGTAGCTGGAGTGCTAGACAGAGAGCATAAGAAAAGGCAAGGAGAAAAGGCCAGTGTAGGGATGCTTTATCAAGGCTGCCAGCTCTATGGATGATGTACGTTCCACCCCATTAGTGTCTTCTGAAAGGTAGCTCAGAACTATACACTCAGGAGTGAAAGGGAGGAGCATTTATCATTCTTTTAGCAGGACTGATGAATGATCCCGAGGGGGACACTGGCATCCACCTCCTGCAGAATGCTGCTCCTGTGCACCTTTGGAGGCATTACTGTCGCTGTCCTCATTAATTCACTCTCCTTGTACCTCTGAAGACTAGGTACAACCATTCTGTTGGAAGCAAGGTATACATTTCTTCCCTAAGGCTTCAGCACTCTATGTGGAGGTACCGGCCCTGGATCCCAGCCTTGGGCGGACCAGGAGCGAGTGGAATTCAATACACCATTGCCATTCAATAGGTGTTAAAACATAGAGCATTGTGAAAGGGGCTTAAATTCTAAAAGAAGACATTGTGAACTAACCTCTGGTTCTTTGGGAGTTTGATCCCAGGACAATTAAGAGTGATAGAGTATCATTCCCCACCCCCAAATATAAAGTGGCAGAAATAGCACTTTTAAAAAATCAAACTATACCTTTTTTCATGTTTCAACAGAAAACTTGAGAGAATATTTCTCACTGTCTTTCTAGTAGACATATATTGGCCACAATTTCTATATAGATTTCAGTGGGCAAGTACATGAAGAGGCACTTTTCCACCTCACTGATGATTTTTGCAGTAGCTGAACCAAATAAGAATATTAAAAATCCTTCATGAGTCAACCTTCCAGTACACTTGAAAATAAGTAGTTTTTCTATCACTTCCCTTCATCTTATGAGAGAAGTGTTTGCAACAAGGCCTTCTGTGGACCTGGCCAAATCACAGAATCATGAGGATGTCTTCAATGTTAAAGCGAACTTCTGTCCTCCCCGGGACCCTGACACAGGTGCCAGCATCCCCACGCAGGACCATCCATCAGTCCTACTAACACAGCCACCCAGCAGCCTCTCATTATAAAGAAATGTGAAGTTTAGTCCTTGTTTTATTCCATTTAATTAAAGAACAGCTGAAAATTCTGTCTTGCATTTTCAACACATGGTTCCAATTAGTACACAGAGCAGGACCCTGAATTTGATAAAAGCACTGACGTGTACCTTTCGTGCCTGTACAATGTAGTCTTTCATTTTACAAGGTGGCTGAACTGCAGTTTTAAATCTCTTTTTTAAATGCTAACAAAAACCCAGGGGTGTAAGCTTAGAAAAAGGTGAAGAGAGGCGAACACAGTTTTTTCCGAATTGCCTGCCGTAGTCTTTTCGAACCCTTTCTGCAGAAAGAGCCTTATTTGGTAAAATTTGCACTGGGCATTCACAGGCTTGCATGCAAAAAGCATTATGGTTCATGAGACTTGCGTTTAGAGGCCATTAGATGGGGGATCCATCACGTCAGGAAATACCACTTATTGTACTATATATTTGCTTCATGTGACCAATCTGCTCAGAAGGCAATGGAAATCCCATTCAAATAAAGTGTTTCAGACCGTGCTATAACCGATAGGACATTTGCCTTCCGTGGGACTCTTTCTGGGTAACTTCTGGAAGGTCCTGCTATTAAGTAAGAAAGTAAAACTGGTGTCGCAGAATCTGGGAATTAGATGTGGATAAGCCTAATTTGGGCCATCACATCCCACCTTCTGCCAAAGCAAAGGGAACTAGCAAGAGGAAAAAATGAAGTACTTTATGACTGCACACACTGTGTGTTCCGTGCTGTCCCAGTAACAGCAGAATGCGTTTCCACTTCGGCTCCTGGGAAAGCACTTTGTCTTCAGTCCCAGGAGGCTGAGACACGCACTATTCTAAGGCCTTGCCTGGAGGTTAAAAACAAACCTCTTTGTGCCTGGCTTTTATTTTCAGAACTACCATTCTATTGTTGAACCATAATTTAGAAACAACAAAAATGTGCCCGTCTAGGACAATAAATTCCATCCCCTAGACTCACTAGCAGTTGCGCTATTCAGAAATATTATCCCAAAGTGCCAAGTTAAGAACAAATATCTGACTAGAATAAAACTGAGTAAGTGAATTCCTTATAACTGACTTCAGCTTAAGAACAAATAATCATCGAGATGGTCTTTCTGATGGCCTCGGTGTCAGAGTCTGTTCAACACATGGACTGGGTGTCCTCCCGTAGTTTTCACAACTATAAAAGAGAATTTTTCACTTTTCTAGAAGGAACTCCCAACAGTAGCTAAGTGGAGCCCCGCAGACCTGTTCTTCTTACACGGCCCATTCCTCAGCTGTGCCCTCCGTCGCCATTGGTGACCATCCTCATCAGACCACTCCCAGGGGCAACACCACCTTGATGACTCTTTTTAACAGGCCCACTCATTCGCTGTGAGGTGACTCACTGATACATAGGTGATTGTTCTGCATCATTAGTCAACAATTCTAGATTTGGACTATATCTCCAAATCGTGGTCCCAGGTGAACTGTGCTATAGGTACATTTCTCATTCTTTCTCGAAACCCACTCCAGTAAGTATCATGGCTTCCACTCCACTGAAGAGTTCTTATTAAGGTCACAAAGGACCCCCAAGTTGCTGAGGTCCATGGTTGTCCCTAAATCCTCATCATAGGCACACGGCGGCACACGATTTAAAACGCTTGGTTTCCGGTTCATTGTTCTGTCTCGGTTCTCTTTCTGTGCCACTGGCTATTCCTCCTTCACTCCTTTTCAGCTTCCTCAGAACTTTCTCGGTCTCCATAAAGGGGCCAGTTCTTAGGCCCCTGCAGTGACTTTAAATACCGATGCACTGAAAAATGCCAACTGTCTTCTCGCCTCTCTACTTGGATGTCCAGCAGATAGGAGAAATCTAACACCAAATCTTTACTTTGTCCTCAGACATCCTTCTTAACCAGTCTTTTCCATTTCAAAAATGACAACTAGTTTTGATCAGTTGCCCAGGCCAGAAACTTTTGGAGACATCCATGACTTACTTATTTCTCTCTCAACCTACATCTAGTTTCTGAACAATGTACTCCCAGACTCTGATTTTCCTGTTCTGAACCATCTGCAGAGCTACAATAAGCCAGCATTCTATTTCACCTGTGTGATTGCAATAGCCTCTTAACTAGACTCTCCACCATCTCTTCCCGTGGCAGCTGGTGACCACTTTAAAGTGTCAGGTCACGTTCCTTCTCTGCTCAAAACTATCCTGTGCTATCCGTCACACTCAAGAAAAGCTAAGACCTTTACCATAGCTCTGGTGAAGAGCTATGGTGATCTGCCCCCAGCTCCATCTTTCTGGCTTTATCTCTTACCCTGCCCTGTTTTGCCCACTCTCTGCCCCAACCACACTGAGGTCTTTGCCATGCCTGGAACAAACCAAGCACTTTCTATGTTTCCACATCCTGTTTCCTCTGGCTGGAATGCTCTTCCATGCAGATAGCCACATAGTCATTCCCTTGCTGTTTCCATGTTTCTGCTTAAAAGTCATGTTACCAGGGAGGCCTTACTTGACCATCCTATATAAAATAGCACCTTCCTCACCCTACCATTCACACTATTATTTCTCCTGCCTTGACTAGCTATTTTTCCACATCATTTATCAGAAACTGGCATGTTATATAGTGTGTTTATTTATTTAGTGACTTTATTCATTGACTATTTTTTTCCACCAGATTATAAACATCATTGAAATAGAGATTTAATCTATTTTATTCTCCCCTTGAATTTTGTTGCCTAGAGTGGTGCTGGGTACACAGTAGATGCTCAATAGATCTTTTGAGATAATGCTTTGGATTGGATCATGAGAACCATGGGAAGCATAGACAGGTTTGTTGATTGGGCTCACCAAAAGTTTAGTAGAACAAACCCTTTATGAGATCTAACTGGAAAGGTTGGTCTAAATTACAATAGCAAACTCTCCTGGTGCTGATAGTGTTCGAGTTTTACATTTCTATAGTCTGACTTCATCACTGTAAGGCTAAAAGTGAAATCATATCAACTTTACTCTTTCTTTTTTAGTTTTATTTATTTTTGACAAAATATATTGAAGTATGCAACATGTTTAGATATATGTTTATATTTCAAAATGATTACCACAATCAAACAACACATTCATTTGCCCCCCATAGTTACCATTTTGTGTATGTGTTTGGTGAGAACATTTGAGATCTATTATCTTAGCAAATTTCAAGTATACAATACATTATTATTAGCTACAGCCACTATGCTGTACATTAGAGCTCCAGAATTTACTCATCTCCTAACTGAAAGTTTGTGCCCTTCAATTAATATCTTCCCTTTCCCCTACCCCCAGACCAGACATTTTTTTAGATGCCATATATAAGTGAAATTATGTGAAATCAAGTGAAATAATTTATTTTTCTGTGTCTGGCTTCGAATTTACTTAGCACAGTGACCTCCAGGTTTGTCCATATTGCTGCAAATAGCAGGATTTCCTTTTTCTTAAAGGCTGAATAATAGTCCATTATATACTATATATAAACCCGGCATGTTCCATCAACATGAATTTACTTATTCATGTTGACGGAAACTTAGGTTTTTTTCATATCTTGGATACTGTGAATAAAATGCTGCAATGAATTAATTTTTGAAAGAGGCACTGAGAATACACAATGGGGAAAGAATAGTCTCTTTAATGAAATGGTGCTGGAAAAACTGCATTGCCACATGCCAAAGAATGAAATTGGATCTTTAGCTACACCAGACAGAAAATTCAACTCAAAATAGTTTAAAGAATTAAATGTAAGCTCTGAAATTATAAAACTCTTAGAAGAAAACTTAGGGTGTGAGCTCCTTGACATAGGTCTCATCCATGTTTTTTTTTTTTTTTTTGGAATTAATGCCTAAGCACAGGCCACAAACTAAGGTAGGACCACCGCAAACTAAAATGTTTCTGCACAACAAAGGAAATCACCAACAAATGTAAAGGCAAAATATAGAATGGGAGAACGTATTTGCAAACCACATGTCTGATAAGGGATTAATATCCAAAATTTATAAGGAATTTATACAACTAATTAGCAAAATAAGACCAAATAACCAGATAGAAAAAATGGACAAAAGGCCTGAATAGACATTTTCAAAAGAAGACATACAGATGTCCCACAGATACATGAAAAGGTGCTCAATGTCACTAATCATCAGGGAAATGAAAATCAAAACCACAATGAGATAACACCTTACACCTGCTAGGATGACTGTCATCAAAAGGTCAGAAGGTGAGAGCTGGTGAGGATCTGGAGAAAAAGAAACCCTCGTGCACTGTTTGGTTGGCATGTAAATTTGTTCAGCCATTACAGAGAATGGTAGAGGTTCTTCAAAAAGTACAGAGAGAACTAGCATATGATCCAGCAGCCCCACTTCCTGATATATATCCAAAGGAAATAAAATGACTACCTTGAAGAGATATTTGCATTCCCATGTTCCTATTAATTTTAAATATCCAAAATAAAGCCCTGAGCCTTCACCCTATGTAACTGTTGGGTTCTTCTCTCTCCAGGCCCACCCTGGCCCCTGTTTATCATTTCGGCCAGCCATCTGGCTCACACCTTAGGTCTCTGCTCCTTCTGTGGCAACTGCTCACGTCTTCATCTCTCTAGAAGGGGTTTCCTTAAGCGGCTGCTGCAACATTATACTGCTTCATCCCAAAATGGACATCAAGTCCTCTTTGATTTCCCATAGCACAGTGGAGACCAGACTATTACTTTAAGTAAGTCTTAATCCAGCTCTCCAGTGACCTCCAGTGTGCTGAACTCGATGGTCATTCTGCATTCTTCATCTTATTTGCACTGCATCCTTGATTGCTTAAAAACCTGAAAGATCAGAAATAATGAAAGGAAAATGCACCACACTGACTAATTTAACTCACAGTAGGTAGATCTGTAAGGAGTCACCAGCATCACGTGGCCGTGTGGCTAGAACCAACTGATCAAGCCATACGCCCCAACACACACGTAAGCATGTACCCCTCCAGAGGAGTCTTCTTGGACATTTCTCCTCTCCCTGCTCAGTCATCATGAGGCTCCAAGGGGAAAAGAAGTTTCTCATCTCCTCATCCTAAAGCTGGCTTCCTGGGCTGTCATTACGCATCCTAGGATCTGCCTCTTTCCAAGGCGGTTGTGTTCATTCTCCAAGAGAAACCCCCTCCCCCAATGCCTCAGTGTGGGCCTTAACTATACATTAGCAGGCAAATGGTTCAATATCATGTATCTCTCCCAAGCTGAGGCTATTACGTTATTTATTATACCAAGTATGGGGCATCTGCAGTTCAGTCTAAGCTGTTCCAAGCCCAGTCAAAACCATTTATGAGTTATTAGATTCAGACATACCCAACCTTCCTGCAGTCTTTGGATTCTCTGGTGTGAAGACATTGACATATGGGAACAATAACACATAAACACATGTGTTTTATGTACACACATACCACATACCACAGGCCTGTGTGCTCTGAGAGGGTCTCCCTTAAAATAAACAATAATATGCTATTGTAAGGCAGCATAAATCCAGATAAAGGAAAAGGAAAGTTTTCTGCTTGGCCTCTGTGTCTGCAGAGAAAGAGAATTCTGCTAGATCATATCCAATTTATGTGTCTAAGTGGAAGACCCATACTCTGGATCTGAAGTATCTGCATCAAGGTTATTATTTCTGCCTCAAGAACAAAGAATATTTACTTTATTGTTCAGAACTGAAAGGCATATTGAGTTGGTTTTCCCAGAATAAAAAAGCTGCCTGCTCTAGGTCTCACTTCTTGGAATACAAAAAAAACCTACTTGCAGCATCACAATGGAAGATTTCTCAGCTTCTGCCTTTTGATATCCCAAGAGTCTGAAGTACAGCCCTGTTCAGGAAACCATATTGCATACGGTTCCTGAGAGTGGTTTATACGCATTACTTCTCTATGATCTGGGCTTCCTTTGTCTGTTAGATAGTAGTGATGCTTTGAATCTCAAAGATTTTCCTGCTATATAATGAACTCTCAAATATCATTTCTGAAATGTGAAACCATAGCTGTCTCTAGGATAAAGACTAATATTTTTCTAACTGTAGAACTGTCAATAGGAAAAATTGTAAAGAGACTCACTGTGTTATTTCTTAGAGTGGCCTATAAGAAATTAAATCTTATTAGTTGCCCTTGAAATACACTCTGTAATGAGTCAGAGCCTTCTCATTTAAAAAAAGAAAAATTCTGCTGTATGGGTCCCTCTTCATCTCTTATAATCTCTTCAGTGGATACCCACTATTGTAACTAATTTCTAACCTTCCCACTAGCAAAATACACCTATGTCTTTTGCTTTGGGACATTTTAGAAAGATTGTATTTATTTATTCTTAGAGAGAAGGGAAGGGAAAAAGAGAGGGAGAGAAATATCATTGTGAGAGAGAAATAATGGTGGGTTGCCTCTCGTACATACCCTGACCAGGGACTGAACCCACAACCCAGGCTGGTGCCCTGACCAGGAATCAAACTGGTGACCTTTGACCTTTGCTTTGTGGGAGGACACCCAACCAACTGAACTATACCAGTCAGGGTGGGACATTGTTGAATACAAGGTAGCTAATAAATCAAAGCCACATGAGAGTAAACTTGTATTGGACTACCCTCTGTCTTGTTAGTGATCAGTTTAACAGGCCTTCATTGATCTAACCCAGAGTTACTGACATGAGATTGTACACTTTGTAGTCAGCCAGTGGGGTTATTCTCTTAGGCAATTATTTTGTGGCCCTAGAGTGTATAACGCAGGCAGTTCTGGGATCCATTTATAGATGTACAGTGGGTTTACATGCTGCACGGAGAAAATATAGTGAATGCAGGAGCTTCAAGCTGTTTTTAAAACATGGCTGTGAACCGTTATTTCCATGAGCTCGACAAGGATTAGTATAAAAAACAACAAAAGAAGAATTGCTTTGGTTGAGGTAGGATCCTGGAGTTCTGCCTCCTCATCCTTTGGGAACAAAATTTGCAAGCCATCGGGCTATTAAGAAACAGATTGAAGAGTCAAAGAGTTGAGTTGAAACCCCAGTTCTGGGTGACCCTTGGGAAATGTCTTCCTCTCCCTGAACTTGAGTTTTGTAATTTCTAAAATGCAGCCAATAATCCCACATCACAGGTGGTTCTGAGGATTAAATGAGCTCATGTTCAACAGCATTTAACACAGTGCTGGTGCACAAGAAGAGCTGCACTATGGGTACAGGGTTATTAGTGTTAATCTGCTGTCACTTCCATGTTAGACAAAGCTGTTCCAGGGGAAGGTGGGTGCACTATGATGCTGGAGGCATGGTGACGAACTAAACACTCCCCTGAGGGTAGCACAACAATTGCTTTTTTTGTAAACTGAGTTAAATCACTCCCTGGTGTGGCTAACAATGACTAATACAGCAGAAGGGAGTTGGCCACCCTTGTGCAAGGCGCTGCTGAGAACTTCACTGTGCTCTGCTTACAGGAATCCAGGTCATTGGTGAGCTCTAATTCCTCTAGCTCCTGCCATAGTTCTTAGAAGAAGTTTACTCATTTGCAGAACAAATTTCAACCTTTAAGATATACTAAATATAATTTTCTGGGAACTCCTAACAGACTGTGTAGAGTGAAATATACCTCATTAATAGTGTATTAGTCTTTTGATGAGGCAGATTCTATTATTTTTAAAAATATTTTATTTATTTTTAAAAGAGGGGAAGGGAGGGAAAAAGAGAGGGAAAGAAACATCAATGTGTGGTTGCCTCTTATGCTCCCCCTACTAGGGACCTGGCCCACCACCCAGGCATGTGCTGTGACTGGGAATCTAACTGGCAACCCTTTGGTTTCCAGGCCAGCACTCAATCCACTGAGCCACACCAGCCAGAGCAGCACACTGTATTGTTATGTAAATTATTAGCAGGTAGAGAGACATAAGACTTGATGATAATGGGAATATAAATTGAAAAATTTATGTTGAAAACTTTTTCAAGTGGTCCCCTTAGACTACAGTGTTTGAACTCTCATTTTTGTCTGCTAAGTGTACAGAGAAGCAAAATATTTCAGCTAGGGGTGTTAGACATATATTGGCATTAAACAGCTGTCCAGCAATTGATTTTTAGAAATGACTGAAGTATGGTTCCTCGTTTTTTATGATCCTTTTTATAGATTGCTCCAGATAGAATTGCAAAGCAATGATCTTGCAAGAAATGAGACCTCCACTGTAAATGGTATGCACCATTAAAAAACAAAAGAAAACGTACAAGCCAACAATGCTAAGATGAAAAAAAGCTATTTTCTCCCTTTATATTTCATCTATCTATATTCATTTCATCTTGGTCTGATTTGCTGACCCCAAACCTGGATATATTGCCAAGATGTTGTCAAGATATTGAGAAAGTACAAGAGTCCCCAGCTCAGCTTTGAACTATTTCAGGGCTAAATAACTTCCCCAACTTCCCCTCAACTCCCAAACCCCTGTGGCCGTGGAGGCTTCTTAAAGCATATTGTTGAGAACTTGGCAATGAAGTCACACGACCTTTTGCACTAAGTGTCTAATTCTTGCTGCAGATTCCCTGACAGCCCGGTTCTCAGAGCTGTGGATCTTGAGCTGTGGCTTTTGTCTGGTGTGGGAAGTGCCCTCTTGCTTAGAAAAAAGGCAGGTTCCCCTCTAGAAGCCTGTCTCCCCCACTCTGCATATCTTGTATTGTGAGTCACTCACACAGGCTTCCCGAGAAAGCTCCTAAGAACAGAAATGGTCAATCTCCCCTCATTCCTTCACTTATCTCTGAGAAACAGAGGGCAGGCCATACTTTTCAGGGTCCCCACTGCCTGTCCAAGTGTGTCTGCTTTTGGAGAGCATCAACAAACTCCAGCTGAGTTTCTAATATCCCTTCACCTTTAGCTGCACATTGTTCCTACTGAGGTGCTTTCCAAACTGGTGAAAGGCACCACCATATTGCCTCATCATGGTTGCTATTATTGACTCTTCCATCTATCTCCCTGACCAGGGACTGTGTCCCATCCTGGCCCCAACCAAGCACTAAATTTTGTATTTCTTCTTCTGTAACGACCAATTCTCTCTATGCCCACTAACACCATCACCACCTGTTGTCTGAATCAATGTCATAGACTCCTAACACATCTTTCTCCTTCTAACCTTGCCCCATTGCAGTCCTGCCTTCCACTTCAGTCGCTTTCCAGCTCTGCATTCTTCACTGGCTCCCCACTGCCTCCAATGTGTCCGATTTTCTTTAAATTGTCTTACAAAGCCTGACACAATATGACGCCTCCTCACTCCAGTGACATTTTTGCCCTTTTCTCCTCCCCAGACCACCACACTTGATTGGCACCAAGCTACCCCAGCTCTCCGTGCTTTCTGTCTACTTCCAAACTCTTGTATCTACTCTTCCCTTTGTCCTGGGTATCCTTTCTCGCTACACTTTACTCCTATTCACCTTCCAAGTCTTGGATTAACTGTCACTTGCTCAGGAAGTCTTCCCTGGCCTTCCAAATCCTGACTAGGCGTTCCTTACAAATCCTTTCTTCACACCGTAGTATTTCCTTTACCATCACATTCACCACACTCCGCTGGCATTGCATATTGCGTCTCTGCCTCCCTCAGACTGTCAACCATAGATGAGAGCACAGCCTCTCTTTTTCATTGTTCTATTCTTTACGCTCAGAACAAGTCTTCCTCCATGAATACATGAAAGAGTATCATGGAAATAAATCTGAGAAACTAAACAGGGAGTGTCAACATGTCAGATGCTTCTAAGATGGCAAGGTAGCTGAGAACCAAATGGTGACCTGCAGGTCCATGTGAAAGCGGTCTGTGACTGTGGCAAGAGCAGGCTTTCAGCAGAGTCACAGGGATAGAAGCCAGAGAGGAGCGGGTTGAAACTGGCTAGGGTGTGAGTATATGTGGACAGCAAATATAGGCAAGTTGATTGGAACGTGCCGCGATGACAGGAAGTTAACTGTTCATGCAGGAAGGAGAGGAGAGGACTGCAGGAACGTGTGGGAGGTGAAAAGAACTGCTTATGGGAAAGTCAGAACTGTCCCTAGGATCGCACACAAGGCAGACCCCTGCAAGAAAGTGCAAGGGGGCGAAAGCCACAGCACATTTTGAATCACAAGTTCTAACAAAACTGGCTAGGACAAATGAATTAAAGTTCCAGAAAGCAAGTTTACAATGTCACTTAGCTATGCTTTGTGCAGCAAGTAACAACTTCATTGGTGGGTTTTGTTGATCTGTTGAGTAACAAAGTAAAGGGAAGCAGCTGATGGGGGTGCAAGCAATCCTCTCGCTTTCGTTTGTTTATTAAATGCGTGTGTTGCGAAGGTCTGAAGAGTCATACCGCAAATGCTTGCGGAACAAAGGACTTTTGGATGCACTAAAAGAACTGGTTGGTGCCTCTTGGATTGGAAATGACTTTTCTCCCAGTTGTGCATGTGTCCGTTCGAAGTGCAATTCACTTTTCAGCATGAAAAAAACTGTTTCCATTGTGGAAAGTCATAACCAGCTTGTTGAAGTTTATACAGAAAATGTTTTCAGTAAACAAAGCAGAGTGCAGAGTTTCAGGAAGAAAGTGTTGAAGGTCACGATGATAAAAGCAGTGGAAGACCAGCAGATGTGCCCCAGACCCTCCTCATTGTCATCAATCATGAGCCTGTCCTGTTCCACAGTTCCCAAGCAGTAGGCCTCGGACCCCTGGGGGTAGCAGAATTTATTGTGAGGGGTCTGTAAATCCACATGCACATTCAGCATGGGTAGACTAAATAAATAGCATGTCATATATACACACACTACTTTTTCGAAATGTCTGTAGGTGAGGTGATGAATAAAATACAAATTTACTTGCTTCACTGAATTAATAGCAGGCTTTGATAGTTATATATTTTTCTCAAACTAGAGACATCAAAAGTACAATGTCTTACATGACATAGTCTTATTAGTCATAAAAGTTTGGCCTGTTACTATGGTTATTTGCTAGAAAATATGTATCAATCCACTGGATAATGATTTAAACAGGAGGCACATGTTTTCTTTAACATTTTAATAATTGTAGGCATTATAAAAATCTGTTCTTTAGAACACTCACAGTATGTTTCAACAAACAAACTTGTTTAATTTACTCTTTTGTGTTAAAACCCTGCTTGGTCCATAATCAGCACAACATACACCGTCAGAAAACAAACACAGCATTGAAGGACTCGTTCTTCAGGGGTCTGAGTAGGGTTTCTCTCCACCATTTGAGCATTGATGGTACTCCTGGGGTGGCAAAGTCAGGACAGAAATCCTGTCTTCCTCCTGCCTGCCCTGCCCTGAAGCCAGCAAGGGGGTGAGGGTGGGTTGGGGGAATGCTTCCATTCAGACATGGCCCCTGTTTCTAATTTACCTGCCTCTCGGAGGCAGCTTTCTGTACTGTATTCATTGCAGGAGCCCACAGGCTCCGGTGTGCTGCCCTCTGCCCAGGCACTTAGTATGCACCCTTTACTGAGTGTTGGTTTGTTTTGTAAGTCCTTGTTTCACATGTAGTTCCCTTTTCTCACTAAGAAGAGAATAAGCAACTTGAAGTGTCTGAGCACATAGTTCCTATTGAGTGTTGGATGGAACTCACTGTGGAAAAAAGCAACATCTACCCATATCTCAGCTTTTCTTTCTCACCAGTCTAACCGAGCAATAGAAATGCTCTGGAATTTAGGCATATTTCCTGAAGACGCTTCACTGAAATATTTCCCGAGGTGAGGGAGCACACAAGGGGCACATAGGCCCAGCATCTTTACTTTGGTCCCCTCATGAGAAATTGATTTCCTTGTCCATGTTCTTTCATTCCTTCTGATCCCATAAAGGAGAACATCACAATTTAGTGCTGGCATATGCTTAACACTCCCTACAGCATCCCTTCCCTTCTGCCGTTGCTGCTGCTGCTGTTGTTGTTGTCATTGTTGTTTTATCAGGGAGAGTGTCTAGGCCTCACATTCAGTCGTGAGTATAAGGTAACAATTTTTACCTAAATTTTAAAGCATGTTTCTGTAGTCACTGTATATATATTTTATGACTATCTTGTATATAAGGCAAATAATAAACTCTTTATCCATTGACAGTAGTGATATAATCTTTTAAAACAGTAGAAAAAGTGAGTCAGTTTAAAGAAAAAATTATATAGATATTGATGGTTTCATAGTAGAGTAAAAACCTTGTGAGTTATTCAAGAATGACGTTTGTGAGGCGCTGCCCTATCTCAAAGCAAACAGATTACTGGGAGGCATAGAACATGTAATTGCTTATCAAGGCAGAAAAGACAGACAGCACCCAGCATCCCAAACTAGAGAACCCCCAATAGGGTAATTTGATGGCCATGGGGAGGTAAGAAGGCACATGTGAGTCACAGAGCTGCGACTTGACCCTTTCCACCACGGGGGCATGTGAAGTCACCGATAGCATTGCCCCAGCATCTTAAATGTGAAGAAGAAGGAAAGCAGATTAAATTTTGTTATGTTTTTAACCAGACAGTGTATCACTTTTCCCATGCCGTGGTGTCACAGGATCTACTAATATAAGGGTTAAAGATTGTATTCTGAGAGGCTGGCAAGACAGTTAGTTCTCAAGTGCGTTGCTTAGCTAGAGTCAGACGTCACAAGGGGAACTGGCTACCGTTTCGCAGCCAGTGGGTGTAGAACTTGCTGGGTTTTTTTTCCTATTTGTCTGTGAGATCATTCTGGCTCTCCCTCTCCCTTCAGGATATGACTGCCAAAAAGAATTAATCCCATACCTGCCCCATTCATGATGGCCTCTGAAACAGGAGAAGTAAATGTTTCTAACTGCTAGCCGGAAACATTTCCCCAGATGACTGCAAATAGCGCAAATGTCTGCCCCATTGATGGATAATTCCAGCAATTCTGGCTTTTTTCAGCCCAGTGGAGACAGCGTCACAGCAGGATAAAGGGGATCTCCCAGGCCTAGCTCTCTTCTCTCGAGCCAGCCACTTAACCTCTTTCTGGACGTCAGCTTCCTCTGGAATGAGACCTGATCACGTGTACTTCTTATCTAAGCACCAGATAAAGCAGATGCTGCAGAGAGGCAGTTGCCACAGCCTAATCCACAGTACTTTCTAGAAGTCCCTGAGCCCCAGGATTTCTTAAATCCCAAACTTCCTATACTCCCCAGCAAGGTGAAAGGCTAGAGCCAGACAGAGGCCCTTCTTGGAACTGAAGCCCAGTCCTTTGCTGGTTATGGCCTCATTAGTCATGGGTCTTGATGTTCTTGTTAAAAGGTGGACTTACTTTCCTACATACCCCTATGTTGGTAAGATATCTGAATGGAACATTCTCAGCTTTTTTGTTTTGTTTGCTTTTTGTGTTTGTTATTTTTGCTTTGATACTGAATTTTTAGATACCTGCAGGAAATTTGAAAAATAGAACTTATTTTCCAGGGAAATACTTTTTATAAAACAGAGATGCCATCTGTTATCTACCAAACATATTTTGCCTTTTGACATCACCTGGAATTTAGAGAAGACATACTCATGTAGCTACTTGGGCTGAGAAAAGAGAACAGAATTTGATCTTGGAAATCCATAAGAATGGTGCTATTATCTTTTGCCTCGGTCATTATGAAAGGACTGGATTGAGTTGGAACAGGTATTGGCTGAGCAGAAAGGAAGGCTGAGAGAACAGGTTTCATTTATAAGTGGCAAGACAGAAGTGGTATCATGTACAGACAAATTAGTTCGTGTGCTTGAGACAAACAGCAAAGAGCAATAGGCACCCAGTGCTTCAGAACCCTACACCATTCACTGCTGACTCCTGCTAGTTGCTTCCTGTGTGGTACTCGAGCAGGCTGAAAAGCAAACTGACCTCGAAATGTTAACCTGTGTTTAAATAAAAGCACAACATACACAAAACATTTTAGACTAAATGCTTTGATGTCCTCTATAAGGAGCTAATTGGATGAAATGTCAATCCCTTAGATATAATGCACATCCTTAGAGCATTTTTACAACTTTTGTGACTACCTAAAGTGATAAATGGTTATTTTGTAAAATAATTTGTGCATTTTACCTTGTGGGTTCAAAAGGACAGGTTATGCCTGGAAGACTGATAGGAAACTGTGTGTGGAAGACTGTGGTCAGGTGAAATAAAGGAAGTCCTAGGGGCATTTGTTTTGCCTAATTTGGCCCAATCTGTTGACTACTCTGGCTCTGTCCCTCTCATTAGAAATAGTTTTAAACAAAGATATACATCAGGCAAGTTACAAATGGTGTGTTAATGTGTTTGATGAGGTTTTCCATTTTTCTTTCTTTGAAGCTTTGAAAACAATTTCTGGTGATTATTGTAACTTAAATCCACTTGCACCATGGATTTCCTTTATTTCTCTTTAACTCTGATTTTGGGCTGAATCTCCACAAAAGGAAGTAGCACTGGTACTAATTCTAACTTGGCAGAATTATTAGGCTCCACCCCAGCAGTCACCAAAACATTTGGGTTTAGTCAGAACGCCAATTCGTCATTTCATAAAACCAAATCTCTTCTCCAACCCACAATAACCTGTTCGTAGGCCATAGGGAGAATGAGAGAGATGTGAATAGATTCACTGAATAATAGGGCACAGCCCTCCAGATGTCCAGAAAAACCTGAGACTCTTCCATTTTTTGAATCTCTTGGAATATTAAAAAAAAATGAAGAAGAAGAAATTCTACAACAAGATAGCAAAAGTTGTAACACATTTAATGACTTAAATCATGCTCTAAACAGAAAAGTAAACTAAAATAACATTTTTGGAAAGAAAGACCAAATGGCCACATTTGAGGCTCTTTGTGAACATAAGACCCTAACTAACTGGCCTCCCTAAGGACACCTATTTCTCAGCCATCGTAGCTCCTGCTCAGAATCCAATAGAAGTTAAGGATTAGTCAGTCTCATTTGAACGATAAGAAAACTGAGGCCAAAGAGTGTAAAGTATGTGCTTTAGAGCACAGTTGATGAAAAAGCATATCTCAATGCATTCTCTATGTATGCAGGTAGAAAGCACATGGAAGGCACAGAGGTCTTTGGTGGGTGGGATACAGTTGATAAAGTGATGAATTCTAAGAGCAGTATAGCAGGGAAAATAAATGTCAAGCAAAGCCACCACAAAATGGACTGAGTCACGGCCAGATGTGGTTCATCAAGACTCCGATTGATGTTTCCACACAATTTCAGTGAAGGCTGCAATTATGAAACTACTCCATAAGGTGAAATCGAAGCGTCCTTAATTTCAATACTCTTATTTTCTGTTTGTAGTCCTCCAACTGGGAATCCACAGGAGATCCCATGGAGACAGGTGGAGACTTTTTCCAGTGAATTTCTAACCCACGAAGCGGGGACGTCAGGAGTTGATTTTGACTCAGTCTTTTTTGAGACACTCTCTGTTCTCTGAGTCATGCTTTAATAATTTGGATCTCATAAATGATTTTATTTATCTTGGAGCATTTTACTTTTCTAGAGAGCCAGAATAAATCCTTCCTTTTGGATATCAGAAGCAGACATTGGAAATGCTGCTTTTTGTGTCTTTCCCATACTGTTGGGATGCTGGGCTCCTTAGAAACTTGGCCAGCCATCATGAATCAAATGTTAGGCCAGGACTATTGTCTCTATCTCCTCATAGATCATTTCCAGCTGTTGGTGCAACACAAATATGAGATTTTCTAAGGCAAGAAAATGTGAAGTGTCATGTATTCTGGTATAAAGATTGGATGCAATGATTAAAAAGAAGTGTCAGTCCCCTGTGTTTTGAGGATGCCAGGACAAGGACACCATAATACTGTTAGTGGAAATGTAATTTGATACAAACATTCTAGGAGGTAATTTCATAATATATATCAAAAGCCTCAAAAATGCATATATTTTCTAACTCAAGATGGCAGACTGAACACACACACTGGCTTCCCATTTCTTCTAAGATGTCACTGAATTAAAAGCATAGGCATATAGACTAAAATATCCCATTTTTGTCTGTTTCTCTCAAAGTTCAGCCAGGAAAATTGAGCAAAATAGTTCAAAGGTGAGAACGCAATATGGGAAACTATTTTTGAAGCTGTGGGAACATCTAAACAGCCAGATAAATTAGCAACATTGGGTACAACTGCAACCACTGGGGCTGGAGGGACCAAAGAAAGTATAATTACTGAAGGTCAGGAGCCAGGATCACATTACAGGAGCTGAAACCATGGTGAAAGGGGTTGTTTGGGGTGAGAAAGTGTTGAACAAGATGGAAGTAATACAGCCACTTCTAGAGATGCTACCCAAGACAGATACAGAAGGGAGAAATATTCTGCCTTCTCCCTCTGCCCTTTCTCCAATATTGTCTAAACCAAGACGGAAGCCAGTTGACACAGAAATGTCATTTGCCGGGGTCACTCTCCTGTGACAGGTAGCAGTGCAGGGGAAGGGTGAGACATGGCTAAGAGCAAAAAGCTGCTGCCTGGCACAACGGACAGGAGCAAATGGGGAAGTGTGTGTCACCAAAGGGTGAGATATTTAATAAAATCCTGGAGCACAAAAGTAGGCAGGACCCACTAGAAGAAAAGTGCAGAGAAATCATCTGCCTGGAATAGACTCTGACAGTTTTGTAGAGAAAGAGAGCTAATCTGCCCAGAGCTGCCTTAGGTACAGAGTCAGTAGACACAACAGAGCAGAGAGTGAAAGATGGAGCTAAAAACAGGGTGATTACTTAAAGGTCTGAATATGTTCAGATCTCTCCCAGTCAGCACCCTATCCACAATGTGTACACAGTAAGCAGGCAGCTGGAATTTCAGCTCCAGGCAAAACATATGATGAATCCTCTCTAAAGAAATGGAACAAACTGGGAAAAGATAACATTTCTAAATTTGCTGGTGCCTCGGAAGGAAGCCACTGTCATCTGGGTGTTTGTCAGACACTCAGCCTGACAGCCGGCTCCCACGCCACTGATCCTCAGTCAGAGTTTACCAGGCGACACTGCTCAGCCCATCCCAGGAAGAAATTCCAGAAGGGGGGAGATGTGCTAGGAAGACCGTCTTACTTACACAAAGCAGAAGCACCTATTCCATTGACCCAGGCCTCCTCTCTTCATAATACAGTGAAGTCCCTGGGCTGCCATGAGAACTGCCAATATAAAGAGAGAAGTACCAAAGTCTAAAAATCAGAAAAATATCCTGGGAGGAGACTGAAATGACTTTAGAGAACAAAAATGAAATTTTTTTGGAGGGATTGAGCAAAAAAGAAAAAAAAGAGAAAGAGAATAAAGAAAAACCCATGGACACAAACAACAACAGCATGAGGGTTGCCTGGGGTGGGAGAGGGAGAGAAGGGTACAGGAGGGCTTGCGGCGACGGGAGAGGACGTGACTTGGGGTGGGGAAGACACAACGCAGGGCACAGATGATGTGCTATGGAATTGTGCACCTGAAATCGGCAGACTTTGTTAGCCAATGTCACCCCAATAAATTGGTCGGAAAATAGAAATCAGCTTATAAAAACATCATGCTCACAAACATTCTCAAAAAGAGGAAGTATTACATCTACAAAAAAAGAAGGAGAACAATGTCATGAGAAAAAGTTTTTAGAGATTTAAAATGGAATTGTCAAAACGAAAAACCTAGTTGCCACACCAAAAGAAAATTAAAGAAATCTTTGAAAACATTAAACAAAAAGAGAAAAGATGAAAAATGTGCAGAAGAAAACTGAGAGGGCCTATATTCAATGAATAAATGCCTCAGAAGAAATAGACAAATAAGTGTTGAAATTATTCTAGCAAATGACAAAAAGACATGAACTAGAGCCAAAGAGGGACAAGAGCCTTCAGTCCTGATGTGGCTCACTATGTCCCCACTTCAGTCCTGATGTGGGGAGCGTCCGACCCAGTGAACTAATGGAAAAAAGACCCGACCACATTTGGGTGATATTTCAGAACAGTATAATTGCAAAGAGAAACCTAAAAGCAAAGAAGAAGAAAGTCACAAGTTACCAAAGGGAGAGAGACTCAAACTGTTATTTTTGTAGTTCTGAAGTAAAATTAGTTTTTACCTAGAATTCTCTATAAGTTTCAAAGATACAAGCACTAAGCACATTTATCGCCTTGTGTCATTTATTGCGATGAGTGTGTTTCAGCTGAAAAGGTAGTAAACTGGGCAGGTGGAAACAGTAGATCAATGCAGGAGAGGACAGAACTGTCCCAGGTGGCAGCAGGCCTAGGGAGCAGCGGTCCGGAGAGGGATGGGACAGTAAATCCCCCCCCCCCCCCCCCGCCCCAGGATAAGGCCCCTGGGGTTATCTGTGGCTTGTGAAATAGCCACTCCAACTTAGAGTGTGGAAAACCTAAAGGACAAGTAAATCCCGGGGTTGGAGCAGAATTGTACTGGAAAATCTTGATCAAAATAGGATGCGGACTAAATGCTATGATTTTTAGGAATCCATAGGCGGTCCTTCGAGGAACAGTATTCTCTGGGGAGCCAGACTCCTGTAAGAGGGCCCACGGAGAAGGCGACGGAGCCTCATGTATCACTTGGCATGATGTATATTTGTTTTGCTTTAGAGCATAACTCTGGCAAATCAGTTTGGTGGTTTTCTACTTTAAGAGACAACCTAAGGACATAACACGGAAGATTTATCTGTGGTTGCAGGAGAGAACAGAAATATTAACTCTTTGGATTATTTACATGTCAAAGCAAAACTAACAAAAGATGGAACAAACATTTTCTGAGAGGAAAGATGGAAAAAAATAGAAAACTAACCATTTCGAAAGGGAGATGATCAAAGATCAAGAAATACTGTCAAAATGTGAGAAACAGGAAATTATCTAAAGTTAATTTTAATTATCTAAATTTACAAAACAATAGCAAAAAAGAGGTAGAAGGGAGTAATGAAAATGAGCACATTCCTTCCTTCTGCAGCAAGGAGGCTCTGCGTATTGTCTAAAGCAGTTAAATCAGGGAGGGGAAGAATACTTGTTATCTAGAGAGTGTGGCTTGCAAACCAGGAGGACCACCACCACCCGTGAGGAAAGCCAGACCTCAGCCCCCACTGCAGGCCCAGTGAGATGGAATTTGCATTTTGACAAGATCCGTCAGGGATTTATGTGCACATTAGAGTTTGAGTAGCACCCTTCCAACACCACGATTCTCACCTTTGCCTGTACATTATTACAAACTTGGGGAGCTTTAAAAATATTATGTGAAAAGGGACAAAGCCCCTGGCCCCACCTTAAGAGATTATGTTTTAAATATTTTGGGATGGAGTCCAAAAACCTATATATTTTTTAAACAGCTTCTGAGCTGGTTTGAATGTGTAGTCATGGTGGAGAACTGGTGTTCTAGGACACTGTGGGAGGTGACTAAGACAAGGAAAACAAAAATGATTTTGAAAATTTGCCCGTGGACCTATGTGGGTCATTTGCTGAGGATGGAGAAGCTGGTTTTGATCTTTTTCTTGTGCATGTATTACTTTGAAATATTGTTTTATTTTACATGCATATACTCTTTGACTCAACAACTTTATTTCTACAAACTTTCTTAAGAAAATAATTCATCAATTATGCTCAAATATCTGTGTTCATATAAGTTCATTATAATGCTGTTCACAGTTGTAAGAATTGTAAACAATATAAATGCCCATCCAAAAAAAGCGACGTCCACACACTTGTGTTCATAGCAGTGCTCTTCACAACAGCGGAACTCAGAAGAAACCCCGGGGGGCTCATCGGTGGATGAGTGGGTAAACGTAATACGGTGCGTACATACAATGGAATGTTATTCAGCCGTGTAAGGAAGGAAATCTCTTTACACACTATCACATAGATAAACTTTGAAGACATCATGCTGGATGAAATAAGCCAGTCACAGATAGATATGATTCCACCCATGTGAGGCATCTAAAAGAGTCAAATTCACAGAAAAAGAGAGTGGAATGGTAGTTACCAGGGGCTAGAGGAAGAGCTGCTGCTTCCTGGGTATAATGTTTCACTTCCTATAGTAGTTTTTCAGGATGAAAAAGTCCTGGTGATTGTTTCAGAACAATGTGAATAAACTTAACACTACCAAACTTTACACTTACAATGGTTAAGTTGGTAAATTGTATGTTATGTTCTTTTTGCTACAAAAAATGAGTATGTATTAAAAACTGTAAGGTAGTAGCCCTGGCTGGTGCGGCTCAGTGGACTGAGCACTGGCCTGGGGACTGAAAGGTCGCTGGTTTGATTCCCAGCCAGGGCACATGCTTGGGTTACGGGCCAGGTCCCTGGTTGGGGGTATGTTAGAGGCAGCCGATCTATGTTTCTCTCACACATCATTTCTCTCCCTCTCTTTCTCCCTTCCCCTTCTCTCTAAAAATCAATAAATAAAATATTTTTTTAAAAAACAACAAAATTATGATAGTATGCAACAAAATGGTTACTCCAGCTAGGAAATCTATGACTGAGATCTCTTACCTTTCTGGATCCTCTGATATTCATAGAGTAAGCACAAAGTATTGGTATAATTATGAAAGAAGAACAAAGCTGTTTCCACTTTGAAAAGTATAAAACAAGACTTCCATTGGGGCTTACTAGAAATGAATGACTCACATACTGCAACCCCTTATTTGCAAAGAAGCGATTACATTCTCCTGAGAAATTTAGGACTTCACAGCTCTGTAGGAGATCGTGTGTAGTATTTGATCTTCTGAGTCTTTTGGATCTTCTGTCCAATCCTGGGAAGAAGAGCAAAAGCCCTCTTCCCAATAGTCATGAAGTGGAAAAACTAGTTATCGTGAAAGAATATATTTTGTTTCGTAAATTTTTTAACTTCAAGGACCCACGAAGCAGAGGTGGACACTGGGGAAAACGAGAGGAAGAGGCAGGACAGCACAGGGGAACTAATTGCTTTAGACAGGACTGCCAGGCCCAAGTGCACGCTGACATGTCAGCTTTGTGTTACAGCTGTTTTACCTTGACATTGCCTGCTTACCCTGAGTCACAGCGACAACACATGCGGGTCATTGCACCACAGTTGCTCTATGACTATTGTGTTTGCTCTTTGGCACTGCAGGCTGTGGTCCATTGCCACACTATATTATGCTGAAAGAGGATCGTTAACCATTTTTCTTTTATTTTAAAAGACTGGCCAGATGAAGTGTCTATAAAAGTACAAGAAAGAGTTAATCTAGATCTTCAAGATTATTAAAACCAAATGTTCAGAAAAGGAGTTTTACTGTAAATGTCAAAATCTCTCTGTGGCAAAGCATTTTTTTTCTGCCAGATATTAAAAGTCTGTCAGTTCACTAATGCACATTGTGGTCAGCAAATCCATGCGCTGCACTTGTGTGGGACTTCATCTGTGGTGTGTAACCGTTCTGGTACGAATGGCTCCACACACCCACGTCAGTGCCTTTTAACCTCACAAAAATCCGGTGGTATTGTAATAGTCTGGCAATCAGGAGTTTTAGGAAAACATAAAAATCAATGAAGGTATCACGGAATGAATACAATAGTTAGTTATGCTGCCTTCGAAGAATTGAACAAATCTTAGCTTGAGTCTAGGGTTAGCATTGAGATGGTAGCCTGAATATACAATTGTGTCTGGTCATCATTTGTTCTCACTTGAAGTCTTCTCTATTTTTGAGGAATAACCCTGAAACATCACATTTTTAGTTTCTCTCTTTCTTCCTGTAATCCACTACTCAATGTAGAATGTATTGTCAATCTTTTGAAGAGGAGAAATATAGTTGCTGAAGATAGAAATAGTTTCAACAATTCAGTAATAGTTTTGCTTTGTGTTATTACTGTAGGTGACCTAAGTTTTAATACACTTACACAATCTTTCAAGATACCTGGTGTAATATTTTAGAGTCAGGAAAAAGTAAGGAGAAGGTTGGGGGATAAGAGCAAATGAGAGAGAGCGGAAAGAAAGAAAGTATGAAGGAAAGATAACGAGAGAGGGAGAGGGAGAGAGAAAAAGGCAAATGACAGAGCTGATTTTTCAGATAAGTCCTTCTACCAAAATTGGCAGTAGTACAGACAAGTCAATTGAATGTCTACCCTAATCCAATTTATAAAAATTTATTCATTGATTTTAGAGCAAGAGGAAGGGAAAGAGAGAGACATATCGATTTGTTGTTCCACTTATTGATGCATTCATTGGTGATTCTTGTATAGGCCCTGACTGGGGATCGAACCTGCGACCTTGGTGTATAGGGATGACACTCTCACCACTTGAGCTATTTGGCCAGGACCCCTAAATCCAATCTGAACAAGAGTTCAGGTCTGCAGAATAAAAATAAAATGCATATAAAAATAGCCCCAGATTATTTTATTGAGTCTAAGATGATGTTTTCCCTAAATCATAGAAGTAAAATAATGCTAGAGTTTTCTTCAAAACATTATAATTTTTAAATAATACCATGCAAAGGGAAATTAAACACATGTTCTTATTGCCTTCAGGATAATTTGGGTAGCAAGCCACACAAATTTTTTTAGTGGATTTGTGCTGACTTAGAAAACATTCTCAATATCTGGGTCTTTCAAAATTGTGCTAAGCTTGCAAGTCCATAGCAGTTCAAGAATAAGAACTGTCTTAGGACGTTTGTTGGTTTTTCTTTAGTTTATATGTAGCCAGCTGGTTTCTGACCTCTTTGTGTAAATAGCCAGCTTTTCACATAATCAGATTCCATATTACCTTGTTCTGACATTATTCTGGACAGACTTGGATTCTCACTAAAGTTTCCAAATCATACACATAGACTGAAATAACAATAAGGAAACAGCTACTTGTCCACTAAGTACTACTGCTGGTGTGTAAAACATCAGACATATACGTACATGTGTGTACATTCTCATCTGTATGTATGTATGTGTGCTTATACACATGCATATGAACATAACAATGCACATATCTACAGAGGAATTAGACATGTACTGAAAAGTATATTCTATTTGATAATAAATTGTTGAATTTTTTAAAAAATGCTTGTATATCTCTGGTAAAATATATATTTAAGTTCTTTCTTTTTGTAGTATTACCAGCTGATATTTTGTTCAACTGATATTTTTAAAACAAGTGAATTGAAATGTATGAGTTAGACACCCTCTTACATATTATTTTTCCACATGGATAGATAAAAATAAAAGTTAAGCTGTATTCTTTAGTGATCTGGAAGCCAGGGTATAAAAGATACAGTGATCTTATAAATTACAAAAAACTGCTTGTTTAGTGTCTGATCAAGATAAATGACACCAGGCAGCTGTAAAAAGAATTCCCACTAGCCACTGACCCATAAACAGTGGTATCATTTTTCATTTTTAGAAAAATATTAAAAAAACCATCAAATCTTTACAGTTACAATTAAATGCCCTAATTTCTACTTTAAAGAATATTATTTTAACTAATGTTATTTTTAAGTTAAGATACATTAAAAATTGCTGATTTTGACAGAATCAGCACGTTAGCTACATATAAGTCATTTTCCCATGAGCCCTTGTATCCCCAACACCTGGAACAGTGTCTGGCACATAGTAGGTGATCAACAAACATTGTTAAATGAATGAATTACTGAATAGAACAGTAGTATATTAACCCCATGGAGATGTAGATACTCGCAGTGACATCATGCACACAGAAGACAAGTGTTCATTCACAGACACGTGACAGTAATGAACATTTACTGACCAGTTTTTATGAGCCACGCATTATGCTGAGGACTTTACATTCATTTTATATATAATCAGCAAAATATCCTATGAAAATGGTGGTTAGACTATCTCACAGGGAAACGGTGGCTTTGAAAATAGGAACAATGTGTTCAAAGAGCATGGTTTCATGGTGACTCTGTGTTTTCTAGGATCAATCCCAGACTATAGCTACAGGGAAAAGAAAAACTATATTTTACTACTTCTAGGAGAATTAAAACTCTCAGGATGCATTAAGCTTTCTATCAAGAGATTAAATGTAGAATTTTATTATGCCTCTCTACACAATAGTTAGTACACAGTACATAGTATTTATCCTTTAAATATATTTTCATGAATGGGTAAAAAAATAGCTATAAGATTTTAACTGTTGCATATTTTTCATAATAGCAAGAAACTGACAACTAACCTCAATGCAACTAACTCAGTAGAACTCTGGTGAAGCAAATGATGAAGGTGTGGTGGTGGCCACACAGTCATTAAAAAGACTGACAGATGAAATTCCAGGACTGGAAGGAAAATAGCAAACGGCACATGAGTACCACAGACTTTGCAATCAGGGAAATCTTGTTCAATCCCTGCTCATGCCGACGTACCGGAGCTATGACCCTAAGCGATTATTTAACCTTGGTAGGCCTCCTTTTCTTCAGCTGTAAAAAGTGGATACTCATAGTATCTACCAGAAGAGTCATAAAGTGTATTGATGAAGAAGATGTAGGGATGGAGAAGTTTATGTGCAGATGCAGGTTCGGTATATATTTTTCTGTCTTAATGCCACCATATTTTAAGTATCTGGATTCTTGTCAATAGGCAATTAACCAAAGGTGATGCAAGAAAAGATGGCCAGGTTGCTGCCCAGAGCTATGACAGTTTCAGATTCCTTTTTAAAAAGACTATTTCTGAGAGAAAATTTAAATGTTATTAGCTGTATCTCTCTTTTTAAATTAACAGCACAATTCCTTCTTTATATGGCACACACAGGGGACCTCCAATCACATTATTTGACTGAATGAGGGAAATTTCCATCAGATACTTTTTCGGGAAGAAAGAGATGATTGACAATGCTTTTCCCCTTTAAGTCGTTAATGCCGTTAATTGCATGTCAGTCAGTGCAAGAAGAGAGGCAAACACTGGGTACCGGAGCGGCTCCCTGCACCCAGTACGTAAGTTCCACTCTCAGTTGTAGCCCTTGTCCTCAAATGCACAGGGAAAACGCTCAGAGTTCCAACGGCCTTGGAGTTGTCAGCTGGCTTTGGGGAAAAAACAATCCAAATAAGCCAGCCCTCTGAGCCAATCTTTATTATTAGAAGCCCAATGAATTCATTAGTCTTATTCAAGAGTTTCACCTTTGTCGTCATGTTTTTTGTTTATTTTTCTTTGTGAAGAAAAATACGTTTTTAATTCTGAATCCAAACTTGGTCATGTCCACCCTTGGGACAGGCCAGGATGCGTCTATATAAGTAAGGCAAAGCTTCAAAGTTACTTTCTACATTCACTTCAACCTCAAAATAGAAAAGTGAAACTTATCGACCGTGGTTTCCAAAATTGACCATTTCACTTCCCTGTGGTTCTCCCTAACAAAGTGGGAGATAAATGGGGGCGAACGGTCTCAGCGTGGGAGGTGAAGTTGTTGGGCACCGAGGCCTGGATGCAGGCAGTTTCCCCTGCACAGCTGCTGCTGACAGGCCCCTGCTATGTTCCCTCTTCCTTCCCTCTGCTGATTTCAGGTTTCACCGTTTCTGAACAGACTTCATTTCCTCATATACTAATATTCCTTTCTTCCTGCACAGGACCATCTGCACCCCTGCCTGTTCTGTCTGAGTTCTCCTTTCAACTCCTTCTTTTTACTCTTTCTTTATCCTTCAGCCAAAATGTCAGCCACTTCTTTGTGGAGTTGGCCTGGTCTTGACTGGTTGAGGTAGCTCTTCAGTGTGTTCCAGGTTTCTGCCTGGCTTTGCTCTCTCAATGCAGTTATCGTAGTGTATCGGGAGTTCCACGGGGAGTGAGATCTTGTCCTTCACTGAGGAACTCCCACACAATGTGCATGGCACAGAGGAGGCGTTTAACATGGAAATGAGAGATTACTAAATTTTCTCATACTGAGCATATAAGTTTTTTCTCTAGTCTAGATCTTCAGAAGAGATAGGTTGCTGTTGAAAAGTAGGAATCTTGTGTGAGCTGTTGATTCACACAACAGCATTTGTGAACCTTAATTGCATTCTGTAAAGTAAAGGAAGCCATACATACAAGGCTGCGTATAATATGATTCCATTTATATGTCATTCTGGAAAGGCAAAATTGTAGGGACAGAATACAGATCAGCAGTCTCCAGGGGTCCTGGGTGAAGGGATGGGGACACAGACTACAAAGTGGAAGCACAGGACCACTGAGGGTAATGGAGCTGGTTGGTACGAGACTGTGGGGTTGGAGACCTGACTCTATGCACTTATCAAAGCTCACGGAACTGTACAATGTGCATCCTGTGTGCAAATGGAAAAAATTGACTAGGATGTTGAAAGAACCCAGGATGGGATGCAGAATGAGACAAATGAATCTAAATGTAATATAAAATGTTTAAAATAACTACACTGAAGGGCATGGGGAAGAAAGAGACTGACCTAAGTAATGTTGACAAATGGTATTTTCACTGATGCTCTAAGGTCAAATATAAAATGAACTGTACACTAAAACTGTGTTATGGCTAGTAACTTTCTCACAGGGTATGGCTTTGTAATTCTTAGTACAATATATTATTAAGGTTGAACAAATAAGTACATACATTATAATTTTGGGAGCCAGGTATCTCATTGTCAGAGAAAGAAATTTCAAATAAAGGAGTGAGGGCTGGAATGAAAACCACCCTGATGGGTTCGAATCAGAGAGATCAGAATGAACTCATGTTTATTTAAAGATAGCTAGGGCATATATTTAATACATAGTTGCATGTATGCAGATAGAGAAATACAGAAATAAATATATGTAATATATAATTTATATGTATGGATATATATTTACACATATAAATATACAGATATAGAAATAGAGACATATACAGAAATACATCGTTCTTTCTGCTGAGAGTGTCCAGAAATAGTGATGTCCCAATAGAATCAAGCACTCCAAGCTCATTGATATCCAAATACCATTCTCCACTAAAAGGAACTAGGTTCTCCTTGGAGAAATTTTTGATTCTAGAACTGTGGTGGGGAAAATACAAAATGAGCTTAAAGCATCTTGTTTGATCAGAAGGTAAGGAAGTAATGATAGCAGTTTTTTAAAAAACCTGATGTGGGCGTGTCAAAAAGACCCAAGAGACAACGTGAAAGAGTCACCAATAACTATAGCTGTCACGATCTGAGCAAGAAAATAAATCACAATAGTATTGGATTATAAGCCAAAGAATAAAATAGACATCCATCAATTCATACACATATGAATAAAGGATTAAATAAACAAACAAATAAAAAATAAATAGGTGGGAGTTGGGACAAGTATTCCGTGTAGAATAATTCCAATGCATACGTGTCAAAGGCATTAAGGATGCACAGGAGTTCCCCATGAGACAGAACAGCACAATCGTATGTGCGGCGTCCTAGGTCCAGTGATGAGTGCTTGAAGCGGTGGGTGAAATTTTGAGAGCTGGGATGTTTGCATAGCCTCGACGTACCTCCCTTGAAATATTTATTAATTACTGTGGTGGCTTAACACATATTCCCAGATTCAGGGAAGTGGAGTTTGATTTTCATTCTCGTGTGTGTGAGCTCAACTTATGACTTGCTTCTAATAAGTAGAATATAGAAGGGGAAAATAGTAACTTAACATTAGCAAAACCTGGCAGACCCCAGGTTAACCAACAGGTCACGTTCAACATCACCAGTGATAAACATATCAGAATCACATACCCAAAGTCTATAACTCAGTCTAGTCGTGACAAATATCAGACTAATCCATACTGAGGGAGATTTTACAAAATGCCTGACCACAAAAGTATCACAGTCATTAGAGACAGAAAAAGGACCAAAAACTGGTCACGGATTGGAGGACACGGAGGACACATGACAGGCACCTGTAATGAGGTATCATGAAGTGCACCTGAAGCACAAAAAGGCATTTGTGGAAGAACTGAGGCGACCTGAGCAGAGTTTGGATGGTAGTATTGTGCCAGTGTTAATTTTTACCTCCGGTATAGTACAGTTATGTGAGATGTTAGCATTAGAGGAAGTGGGGTAAGGGGCGTATACAGAATGAAGCTCTCTGCACCCTTTTTGCAGCTCTTTTGTAAATCTAACATTATTTGAAGGAAAAAGCAAAAAAGTAAAAGAGAGGATAATGGTTTGTCATTGATTTGCTGAGATCATAGGAATAGCAGAGTCAAAGGCTGCACAGCCACAAGAAATGTCCCCCAGTACAGTGGAACAGACCTCCCCTGTGTACTGCTACCGCGGCTGCTTTGAGCTGCCAACACCCCTGGCCCCGACATGAGATTCGTTCAGAGTCACGAGCGCCACTGCCCTGGGAATGAGACCTTGTTCCCCTGACTCTAGAAAGAATTCGTTGAAGCTCCTGCGTCTTTGCCCTCTGTTGAAACTGTGAAGTATGTTACGTGATTACAGGAGGTCGGTCCCAGGCCTGTACTAGCTCGAAGCGAAGGGGGTCCTCAAACCTGTGAAGGGATTTCAGACGCTTGCAATCAAGAAAACATTTTTTAAAACCCCACTGTATTTTGTGAGTATAATGCTGGTACAGTTAGGATATTCATACTAATGTAATGTCTTAGAACAGTTTGATTCAGTACATGTAATTGTATAAAAGAGAAAACCAGGTAGACAAGGTACAGAGAAGACTGTTTTGTTTAAGCTTCGGAGGACATGTATTTTGATTTGATTTTACTTCCCAGCGTTCGCTCCCTTACAAGTCATCATTTCCCTTTACTGTCAGTCCTGCTCCTAAAAAAAAGAAGAAAGAAAATGCAAACAAAATACACTGCATTGTTTCCAAATATAATTATTTCTTCCTCTCATTGAAGACATTTTTTGTTATAAAGAGTCTTATTAAATTAAAAAAAAGTCACTTATGAATTGCTAATGAAATGCTTCAATGACTTAATTTATAAAATAAACCAAATAGATATCATATTGTATTCAAGCCTTAAAATCCAAGTGAGCGCTTATTCTTCCTTTTCTCTTTTTCTTTCTTTTCTCTTTCTTCTGTGAGCAATGAACTCAGTGCAGGCAGGCGGCCAGTCAGAGCTGTGGCCACCAGCCCTGCGTCAGCAAGCTCCACTCCGCTGGTTCCCCGTTACCTTTGGCCGCACCCACGGTCTCGGCTTCCACCCCATTTGTTCTCTTTTTAAACGTATGGACACTTAACTGGCTTATTAAATTAAATTTATTGGGGTGACATTGGTTGATAAAATCATATAGTTTTCAACTCTACATTTCTATGATACTAGGTCTGTATATTGAACTGGCTTTTGAAATGGAGAGAAATAGAATATACTTTGGCCAGTAATTAACTATATTCTTACCTTCACAGGAGAGTCTAGCTGCCACCACAATAAAGTGTTCAATGAAAGGGAAAGGGAAAAATGTCCTTTTAAACCTTAATCGTTACCTCTTGTCAGGAGATTTGGAAAAAAATTAAGAATATCTTGGTGTGAAAATTCATTATAAAATCCCCTTTCAACCAAAATCTTGGCTCATGATGGAGTCAATTCCTTTCAACCCTGCTAGCAAAGCTGGTGTTGAACTTCATTGTAACTCAGCCACACTGAAAAATGTGGCAAAGCTAGTAGGCTTAGGCAACAGAAAGCTAAGGTCCAGATGTGCGCCTTGTAAAAATGTCCATTCAGCTGCAGGGAAGGGGGCAGACATACCCACCTGGACCCAACCTCACCTCCAGGTTATTGTGCCCATGAGTGTTTTAGGCCAATTAGAATTTGGAAGGTTTTTTTACTTCATAAATCTGAAAGTAAAACCAAGAGAAGATTCTTTCCTCCTGATGGTGTGAGAACACAGAAAACACAAACCTGAAAATAGTATCATAATAAGCAAAAGCTCTGTTAGTCCCTACTAGCATTCCTCGGTAATGGTGAGAGGAGGTCCTTTCCTAGAAAAAAGGTAAAAATTTTAAGTCTTAATACTCCAGGCATGAGAGGGAGAATAACTAAAATATTATGATAACAATACTAATGATAATAATGGCTAACATTGAGCAATTACCACACGCCACACTATTTTGAATGCTTTATATTGCTTAGCTTGTTTAATCTTCAAAATACTACTATAGGTACTATCCTAGTACCTATGATATAGGTACTATTATTTCAATGATTTAACAGATAAGAAAGATGAGCACAGAGATTTTCTTTATTGTCGTTCAAGTACAGTTGTCTCCATTTTCATCCCACCACACCCTCCCTCCACCCATCCCCACCTCCTGCCCTTGAAACTACCCCCTTTGGCTTTGTCCGTGTGTCCTTTATACATGTTCCTTGATGGCCCTTCCCCTATTTTCCCCTGTTATCCCTCTCCCCCTCTCCTCTTTGGTTACTGTCAATTTGTTCTTTATTTCAATGAGCACAGAGATTGTAATCAAACTATCAAGTAACACAGCTACTAAGAGTTGAAGGCAGGATTTGCTCAGGTAGTTTGCCCAGGCTCCACCACGGGTCTTTAAGGGGTCTAGGGTCCATCGGATTTGTTGAGGGGAGGGCAGTGGGTCCCTCCACAGGTTCCAACAGGTTTAACGGAGAGAGAAGTGATCTAAGTACCCGCTGTGCTAGGGTGGTTGCTGCGAGCAGTCATGGCTTTTAACAAGATCAGCCAGACCTTTGTAGACAAGGCTACATGTGCAAGGAACACACTTGCTTTCCCAATTTACAGCACTAAATATCCATCATAATCTTTTACTTAAAACATAACGTTTGCACCAGTATTCACACTCCAGCACTGTTTTAGTTAGACTAAGTAATGTTAGCTGCTATAACAATCTCAGTGGCCTAATACAATAAAAGTTTATTTCTCACCCTCTAATGCAGCTTGGTGGGGTGGTGTCCCACCCAGTTGTTTGAGGACCTAATTTGCTTCCTTCTTCAACACATGCCTGGTGTCATCCAGCAGAAGGATGAAGAAAGTGAGAAAACAGAGGATCCCAAGAGAGGCTCTTAGAGACCAGGCACATTGCCTGTACCTACATTTCACTGGTCCGAATGTCAAGACACTAGGAAATGTGGTTCATTATTGTTCCCAGGTAGAAGAGCAAAGTCATGTATCCAAGGGCATTGGGCTCTTCTGCTTCAAATATTCTAACCAAATTCATCGGCTGTATTTATGTGGCAGGGTTTATAGGCTTCATCTAAGGCAAGAGATAATCTGGGAACCAAAGGGGCAAAGTCTGCTTGCAAGTTAGCTTGTAGGGCTCTGCAACACACGCTTATATTCTGGACAACACTGTGTTATGTTCTCCTGCTTCTTCATGGGATTAGCTGAGGACCTGGCTCCTGGCCTTAATTGGTTTCCTCTTCAAGCTCTGGTGTTAATTGCTTAAATTTTGTCAGTAAAATGGCCCACCACAGCCAGCTTTTCCCACCACTAAGGTACTCATGTTTACTTGAGAATGTATTCTTTAGACAGTTTCTTCCCACATTGTCTTAACAGGGCAAATTGCTATTAACTATACAAATATCTCTTAGTTTGATTCTATCAAAAATAAAATCATGACTACTTTCTGAGAAGTTACACTTTATTACTAACCTTATAAAATATTGAGACATGAAAATATAGGATATTCTGAAATTATAATCTTCAATATCTGTGTCAAGTAATATAGGCTATATCTAAACCCTCAGAAAAATGCTCTTAAGAAACCAGGAGCATGTTAGGAGAGATAAATGCCTTATAACAGATGGCTCACTCAACCATAGGATTTAGCATTTCTAATTGTGTTAGCTTTGGAAGCAATCAACCTTGGTTTACTGATAACAGAAAAATTTAGCTGACCTAGTGATTACACTGGGGAGTAAAGGTCAAGTAAGAGCTTAGGTTCTAAGACAGACTTCTTGGCTTTGAATAGCTGTGTGCTCTTGGACACGTCTCTAAAATTTCTGTGCCTTAATCGCCACTACAAAACAGAGATAATAATAGTACCTACCCGATGGGTGATGAAAGAGTTACATGAATTTCATCCTCCTGAAAACCTACTATTATTTTGATACATGTAAAAAAAACTTAGAGTAATACTTGGCACACATTCAGTAATCAATAACTATTAGCCATAATTATTATTATTATTCTCACCCCTTGCAATTAAGAAAGAATTGTTTGCCTTTTCAGATAAAAAATGTTATTTTTGTTTTGAGATCATTGAAAACCATAGTGTTGGATTGTGGTTTGGAAAGAAATGCTACAGTGAGGATTAATTGTCAATACATATGATAGTCAAAAGTCAGCAGGCTTGTGCCCTCATTCTCAACCATAATTCATTCATTCTTTCATTCATTCATTCATTCAATACTTATTGTATGCCTATTGTGTACCAGTATTGTAGTTCTGCCACTTGTTAGCTGTGTGCCCTGGAACAACTTTCTTTACCTCTCTGAACTTCATTTTCTTTATCTGAGAAGGAGAATAATATCGACTTCCGTCTTTACTGTGGGAGTAAATTAAGTTAGAAATTTTGTGAAAAAATGGCACAGCACCTGGCCTATAATAAGCACTCTATAATTAAATTATTATTCTTATAAAAATTAATATGAAAAGGTCTTTGTCTTTATGCATGGTTCTATCACACAGTTTTTCAAATGACAGACCTTAATTCATTGATAAACAATAAAATCAATTTTTAAAATAGAATCAACATTTTAAAAAACCAATATAAAAAATTGAATAGAATACAATAGAGCAGTACAAACTAAATGAAGAGATTAAAGCAGGATACTACAGACAAGAGTGCATCACAATTACTGAAGCACTACATGTATGTGGGTATCAGTTGTGTGTAAACATATCTCCTAGTAAGGGTTATAGCCAAAAATGTTTGAAAGCCTTTTAGTAAGTGCTATGTTGGTACCTTCAATTGCCTAGAAGTCAGAACATTGTTTTTGTGATGAAACTAGTTCAAAAAAATATTACCAGCATGTGGCAGAAGTAGCACATGTAGGGTTTTTAAATCCATCAGTACCAAGCTTGCTTGGAGGTTTGATAGAGAGGGTTAACACCATTACCTAAAAAAGAAATGTCAGTGTTATTGACAAGCTGCATTTTTCTCTCGACTTCTGCTCACTGTCATTGTGTAGAATAAAAAGGTCATTTACAAGGGAGATGAGCCATGTGGATGTCAGTTACCTTTGAGACATCCTGCTTTGAACCTGCCTCCACACAGGGGAGGGGATCTCCCGCAGTCTCTGTTGCTTCCAGTGTGTGCCCTGACATAGGCTAAAGGAAGACACCTGGCACCAATCACCACCATGAAAAACTAGGTGAGTAAGTGCCATCTTCTCAGGAGAGTCCTTTGCCCTAAAAGCCTTCAATTTCAGATCACCTGTCTACAGTTTCCTGGGCCCACAGGCCTCCTGTCTCTCTTTCCAAATTAAAGGCGTTAACAGAGCTGCCACACTGGACACTAATGAATTCTCGGAGACTAATCTACACAGTAATGAGAACTGGAATCTGTCACTCACTCTCCCAGGAGGTAACAGTTCACATGCCGTTACGTCAGCCTATTAAAATAACTTATTAGCTGTGCGCTTGTCCCCTACTATTCATTAAGAAGGTGTGACCAAAGAGACATGTATTTGAACAAATGATGAAATTTAATTTGAATTGTTCTCCATTTTGTTTTTGTGGCTGAATGCTCACATGCCTCAAATGAATGTAAGCATTTTATACAGATCATAGCTACTTTAGGAATCAACGCAGTTATGACTTTTCACCAATGAGATGAAAAAATTAGACAAGAATCTGAATGTTTTTCAAAATGTGTGAAGAACTTGTATGTTCCATTCTCTGCATTTTTGTTTCTGAGGAAATATTTGTTTTTGCAAGAGGTTTTCATTATAGGCATAATGTAGAGGGTGAGGCAAACGTAGGTTTACAGTTGTATGCAAAACAGTTTATTCTTTTATTCTTTATTAATTATTGTATTATTTTCCATATGAACAACTGTAAACCTACTTTTGCCCCACATCGTATTATGCCATGAAGCCACGACAGATCGTTCTGAGAAGTAAATTGGGGAGGGTAAGTTTGGATGAAGCGATAGGGTGTTGGGTACAGTTTTAATCACAAATCTGCCAAATTGTGTGAACATTTCTGTGCTGTTTTTTTTTTTTGTCAATATAATGTCTCAATAAAAGCTTGGGCTTTTACCTTAAATGGAGGTTACTTAAGTCCTGACTTTTCCTTTCAATGGTTGTGTGATCTCAGAAGATATTATTTAGCCTTTTTATTCTCACTTCATCTGTTAAATGAGAGAAAACTAATATCATACCTGAGGTTGTTGAGAGGATTAAATGTGGTTGGCCCATTGTAGGTCCTCGATCATATCTATTATTATTATCATAATCTTCATCATTAGCCAGTCCTTATCCTCCAAGGAAAAAATTCAGGAGGGTAGGTTTTTGGTTTTTTGCATTTTTACATTAGATTTTTTTGGTGGGGGGCTTTTGATGCAGCTGTCTGAAGACTGTAACTATAGAGTGTAACTCAAAAAATACTAGAAAGCAAGATAAATGCTTGAGTAAGCTCAGAACCCAGTCAGGCCTGTAGGCACATCCTCAGTGATCCACCTTAGAGAAGAGCATCTCCTATGTGCAGAGCCGTGGTGCTACCAGGTATTAGCTGTGTGATTTTGAGAAAGCTTCTTGCACTCTCCTAGTTTCCTGTTCTTCATCTTTGGAAAGGGGATAATAATACCTCCTCCACTGTGTTCTTGTGCAGATTAAATCAAATAAAATACAGTTGGCCAAACATTGACCAATGAGGCTAGCATGCACTCAATAAACTGCAATGGCTATGATTATTGCTGTAACGCCGCCGACCCACCCTCTGTGCGACGGAGCTCTGAGCTGCTTTCTGACTGTTGTGCAGGTGCAGGCTGGCTCCTGCCCACCCTTGCTTGTTCTTTATGTCCCCAAAAGCCCGCAGTCCCAGGGGGATGCCTGGGAGTCTGCTGGTTTGTAGAAGAGAGCTTTCTAACTAGACCATGTCATTCTTAAATAGAATCTGCAACTTTGGCCTCATTTGCTCAACGTTCCAGCAGCCTATACCAAGTAGCCTACGCTGATGTCCTAGTTGTTGTATTATTAGTTCATTAATTGGATGAAGTACTATTTTAACAACTTTAAAAATAACATTTGGATTCATAGTATTGGTGAACAACATAAACCACTCATAGCTTTTTAAAGCTGTTGGAATTAAAAGAATTTTCCCAAAACAACAATCACATAAGTGCAGTTATTTCATCATAGGCTGAAGAAGAGATTCCAGATACTGTTGTATTTCGCAGATTCAAGCTATATTCATGAACAACTGAGAATTAAAATTTCCCTGATTACTATTTAAAATGAACTGTGTTCTTTCTTACGCTTTGAGACCCAGCACGAGTACGTCACAAGAAGCTGTACAGCCTCATGGTGCACACAGAATGAAGTCTGGAGTTTCTGTCATTTTGCATGAGATATGTCTTTCCTGATTTATGTTTTCCACAAATCTTATCAATTATCCGAGTGCAGCATACTATTTTAAAGCAAATTCTTAATAACAATCTGAAAACACATTGATGTCTCCACCTCTCTTTTTCTTGTCTAACCTGAAATGTCCATAGACAGCTCAGCACTTCGAAGTAGGAAAAAGAATAGTAACAGTAAAATGACAGTAACAACAAATGCAACCTATCTTATTTTCACATGCCTGTCGTGTACTGCATCTTTTATGCATATTAAGTCATTTAATGCCCACATCAACCCTCTGAGATGGGTACTATTTTTATGCCCATTTCACGTTGTAGGAAAGTGAGCTACAGAGAAGTAAAGTGACTTGCTGAAGGTCACACAGGGAAAGAGTGGAAGAACCAGGACCCCACAACAGGCTTTATCCTAAAATGTCATCTGGATAAAATTGGTACCTGGCCAAAGTTTTTTATATTTATCAACATCAAACTTATGGTATGTCAGTTGGTGATGTAGACCCCTGTCTTGGAATGTAGTACTGGAACATAATTCCTAAGTAAGAAAAAAGAAATTCCTTCTTTCCTATAGCTTGCTTTCTGTCAAACTAAACTAAATGTCTTTTCTGATTGCATGATCTGGGCCAATATGCATGACTAGTAAGAGGAAATAATTTTAAAAATCACATTATAAATTCCTGACTCAAATTTCAGTGGGCTATTGGTCTTTGAATGTGACTTGGTGACTGTATCAGACTAATTAAAACAATTCCCATGTGCCTTCTAGAAGAAGCTGGTTATGAAGTTAGTATGGTTGATACCCCCACCCCCCAAAAAACAGCAGCCATGTGATTTAAGAGGTGACCCTCATTCCAGGGACAGGTTCTGACTCAACTAAGCCAACCACAGCAATTCCATCTTCCTTGCCAGAATCGCTTGAGGAATCAGTGTTTAACCCAATGAAAATACGACATTCCAGTGGCTGTCATTTGCTCAGGAATGTGTGACCTAATCTGGCCCATCAGGACTCAGTGGAAGTCATCTCATGGTTGAAAGGTGCTACCTTTACTCCCGCTGGAGAAAGAGACTTGGAGTGAAGTTAGCGTTGCTTTTAACATCCTCTTGAAGGAAAAAAAAATACATTTTATCATAGTTTAAGCTTGTGTAAGTCTGGCTTTTGTTAATTTGTAGCTCAAACACAGCTAGGAAACACATTTTCACCTCTGAGAACCTGCCCAACCTGCCATATAGTCCCGGTTTTAAAGGAGTAATTAAGACATATGCATTTTGAATCATTGATAATTTGTTTCAGATATACTAACTGACATAGTATTCTCTCACTCTTTTCCTCCTTTTTGTATCTTATGGAACATCGCCAAAACCACCGTATGTGAAA
This sequence comes from Macrotus californicus, assembly GCA_007922815.1. NCBI lineage: Eukaryota > Metazoa > Chordata > Mammalia > Chiroptera > Phyllostomidae > Macrotus > Macrotus californicus. Next base: position 55,232 of record VMDR010003804.1, read on the forward strand.
CATTCCATATAATTCTCTGTAAGTTGAAGTGGAAATATCTATTTTGGCTCAACTAATATACTTCTCAAGCATTTTCCAGTCACGTAAAAATATTATGTGTGTGTGTGTCTCTGTGTGTGTGTGTATATATATATATATATATATATATATATATGAAAAAATATACAATATAATATAGAGAGATATAAAGTATTTATAAAGCATTTTAATTTAGCTTTTAATTTCTTTATTGTCTCACAATTCCCCCTTTCCTTGGATTTGCTAACTTAAATATTCTCATGCAATTCTAAATGGGAAACATTTGTTCCTCCTTCTGGGGCCCACATACTGAATTAGGTTTGGATGGCAGAGCAAATAAAGATGATCATCATACAGGAGAGTGAAGTAATTCAATGTAACATATTTTCAATCACAGGCAACAAGGTCTCTATTGAGCTCAATCTGTTGCTTTTAAAAGCTTGAATGTCTTCAGAGAATGCTACTGCAAATTCTCTTGATTCTTATAAAACAATTAGACTACAAAGGTTAAAACCTCAAATAACAAAAATCCTTCCTCTGCCTCTCCCATCCAGTGTTTTCTCCTAACTTTTTTTCTTTTAAAACCAAGATAACTGACATTTTTGCTGTTTCAGACCTTAGCATGAAATTAATTTTTACCATCGCCAACAACTGGTGTTCAAGCTAGAGCATGTCATGCGAATTTTCCAGGGATGCTGTAAAGCTAGGGCTGGGCCCTAGGGCTGAGCAAATGCAGAACTTAGGGAAGCAGGATAAACTTAGAATTGGACCAGGTAAGCTTGCCATGACTTAACTTCAAGGAGCCCAGTACCAAGTAAGAGGCAATGCAAGGCTGCCCAGAGCATGTTGGGATGAACAGAAATTCCACAGGGTACTAACTGGCATTGTGTTAATAACTATTGCATGGATACAATATGTGTAACTGCCTTGTTTTGCTTACCCTGAGAACTGTGTGTGTGCATGTGTGTGGACAGCATCTCAGAGGAGCGATGCTTTGTAAAGCATACCTTAAAACGTGTTGGGTATGACAGGGAAGGGCTTCATTTGAAATAGGTTATTTACATGAAAATGAAGATAATATGATCCGGAAAACATTTCTTCTTAACAGTTTTTGTTTGGAAGTATTTTTAAGTCATTACTTAAGTTGAAATAATAACATTTCACATAGCAAATACATTTTTTTCTAAATAATTTTATCTCCACTTCTTCTTTTTCCTGTCTGGGAAATTCTGATAGGATAATAGGACACTTAAGGAAAGTGATGCAGAGAGAAAATAAAAACTTTATTGACACTCAGCATAGGCTAGGTCAGGGCAATGGAAAACTAAAGCCCATGGGCTGAATTTGGTCTGTGGCTTAGTTTTGTACAGTCTGGAAACAAACATATTTTTAAAAGAGGTTTGTTAAGAAAAATAAAAAGACAGAGAAATGCACTATCTGGCCTTTTCCAAAAGAACTTATGCCAACCCCTGCACTAGGGTATGCTGTGGTAGCCAGCGCTGCCCATCTGTCAGTGGCTTCACCCAGCAGAAATGCACTTCTTGCTGGCACTTCGTGCCGACACAGGCCGTCAGGGGTCTCTGCTCATCCAGGTCTCTCAGGGACCCCGGCTGACAGAGACTGCTGGTCGTTGTATGCTCTCATGGTCACCTCAACAGCGGAGATGGACTGTGGTGAGATAGACCCTGGCTCTCAGAATCTCTACCTGGCTGTGAAGCGCACCACTTCTGCTCACAGTTCACTGGCCAAGCTGGTCGCACGGACTCATCTCCCTTTAAAGGGGCAGGGGAACGCTCTCCTACCTTGTGCCTAAAAGAAGGAAATCCAAAAATATTTGGTGAACAAAAGAGCACTAATACGGGGTGCACACACTTGTATACTCATGTGTGTGTATAGAAGGAGAGCTCAAAGAATGAATTGAGTCCTTATCTTGTGACCTGCTTTATTAACTCCCTCCTCTGTCTCTCTCTGCATAGATACATAGGTATATATATAGATATCTCTACAATATATATTGATTATATAGAGATATCTATTATATATTATGTATGTGTATATCTATGTATGTGTGTGTGTGTGTGTGTGTGTACACGCACACATAGAGAAAGAGAATTCCTATCCTACACTGAATTACACATATATCAAGTATAACAGAGATCTCTCTATGCAGGTCTATCTATTTATTCATCAGTGGACAAACATTAGCATTCTATCTATGCATCTATGTGTGTGTGTGTATGTGTGTGTATATATATATAGAGAGAATTCCTATCCTACATTGAATCACATATGTATCAAGGTATAACAGGTATTTCTCTATAGAGATCTATCTATTTATTTATCAGTGGACAAACGTTTGTATTAGAAGGAAACCTACAGCTAATTCTAAGGAAACTTATAATTACAGGCGAGGTTAACAGTGACAGATCCAAAGTGCAAGTTCTTACAAATTTTTAGTTTCTGGAGACTCTTTCAACCATGCACGTCTTCCTCTACATTAAACTTCTTTTCTAAGTAAAAGCCTCATATCATTTTGAAATCATGCTAGGTAGATTTTATATGATCTCATGTTGAAAATAGCTGTTCTGTGTGATAAAGAAAAGTCTGTCTCCCTTCAACCCTCTTAACACACAGGTAAGAGCGCACAGTGAAGAACGATCATCTTACTTTTCAAGAGGGAATGTGAGTTCACGGTGTCCTTACCACATGCCTACACCCACAGGCTGAACTGTGGCCTGAAATAATCACACCCCTGGGAGCACACCAGCCACACCCTTCTGGCTCAGAGGCAAAGCAAGGATATTGTGCATAATAAAGAATCAAAGAACTCATTTTCTTCTTCCTCATGTATGCTCCCTTCATTAATCAGAGATTATTGGTAGGTTTGCTTTTTTCTCTTTCCATCTTTGATCCTTTCTATCTACTTAGGAGATACCCAACAAGGGATGCATGAATTGTGAGTTTTTTAACGGTACCCTTGTCCATCCCCCGGTGTATGCTTTGCCCCTGGAAACTATTATTACCAAAATGGCAAGGTCCACAAATAATCAATTCCTGGAGAGGGAAAAAAATCCCTAAAAGGGACAGATACTTTTCAGAAGAATAAATCACAATATTTAAAAAGAGATCTTGTAAAAAAGCCATCCATGGAAGAGTCCGAGCCTGTTTTTATCTGTGTTTGAGGAAAGCTTAACAGCCATGTGTGGGAAGTCAAACAAAAATGGAGAGCAGAGATTTTCTTTGCCTCAAAAAAAGGATGTTTGTTTAAGGAATGTTGCATTGTCCGGGCAAGAAGGGGGAGAGCCGTGGCTCCTGTGAAAGAAAAGAGGCACGTGAAGCAAATACCAGCAGCTCAAAGGAGTTCTGTGCACGCAAGGCAGTAAGTGAACTGAAGAGGTAATCTTCATTAAAAAATATTTGCCCAGCCATAGAGGAAAGACAGCGGAATTGTAAGATTGTCTTTGAATAATTAAATCCAGCAGCTAGGGCTCAATTTGTGAGCATCATTGATATCCATCTCAATTGGCTTCTCTGAGTTTTTCCATCTTTTCTCTGAAAGGCTTTATATTTCTATTGACTTTCTTCTGGAATTGACCTGTACTGAGAAATGTGATAAAACTGCTTTAAAAAGCCCCTGATTTCCATCTTGAAAGAAAAAATATAAATGCAAAGAGAGTATCATAACTATTAGCTCAATTTCCAAGGCATTTGGATGTCAGCAAATTAGAGAATGAATTGGGAAGGCATTTTGTCAGACAGTATGCCAAGTGATGAAAAAGCAACAGAGAAATGGGGACTTTCTTTTTTTAAGGAGTACGAACATCCAGTCATGAAGGCTACATTTTAGTTAATGATTATGTCTACTGACATGATAAGAGTTGGAAGAATCATTTTGTATGACTTGGTTGGCTCATCAATACAAACATTAAAAATACTGCAAATACTTAACTGAAAAAGGAACCAGTGATACTTTTAGTATTTAATTGTCTTCAAAGAGAAACAGGTTTACAATTCTCAGCTTTTCACCAGCGGAAGTGTAGGCCACCTGATTCCCTGTGAAGTTACAGTAATGACAAAGAACAGACAAAGTCTTATCTCCACGTATTTGAAACTTTCTTACTTGTGCAAACTCAAGTCAATATATGAATATAAAAACATATTTGGAGTGACATTATACATATATCAAAGAGAATGTTTAAATATACAGTGTGTCATTAAATTTCAGAAAATAAAACATCTTCAAGCTTCACGTCTTCCAAGCTTTGCATATTTGTGGGTCATATTTAATCACTGAAGGGTTAATATTCTATGCATACTGAAATAAAAATAAATAGATCTCTAAACCATCTCATATGTGCCAGATGAGGCAAATATTTCACTTCTGTAGAAATAAATTTCTAATTTTGAAATATTAGGTGAGCCTCCCATCAAGGAATTCTGTGATGTTTGTTCACTTATTTAAGATAGCGTTTTCGACTTGTGAATATTTATGAACCACAGGGTTCAATTGAGTATTGAAAGACATGAGAGGTAGTGTCTTCCAGATATAAAGGGTGCTTTTAATTCTGTTGCTTCTCCAGATACCCACTGGCATGTTGTCATGCTTGAACGAGCCATTCAAAATAAAGCTGCCATCTAATCGAAGTACCTGAAGTGCAAAGACGAGAGAAGAATGTAATGAAGCATGAATTGTCTGTTCAGTTGGAGATACAGACCCCTTTTCTATAGCACAACTAAAGAAATATAGTGAAGCTTCTATTAATCAACCCTAACTACTGTCTGTTTTGCAGACAGGAAACCTATGAGATCTTTACTGTGAAATGTGTTGCATGGACAGCAGATGCATTTGTGTGTGTGTGTGTTTATAATCAATATTCTACCATGTATAAGACATTATGCAGTACTGATGGGCAACACTGGGATCAATCAAAATGGTCCCTCAACCTATAGGAAACAATAGCCCTTATTAGGTACCAACTAACTTGCTTATTTTTAACAAAAATGTTATTATGCAGCTCTCCAGAATAAAAGGCAATGAAGAGCCCAGGCATTGGGGTTTGGAGGAATGGCAGGCAGCTACAAGTGTTTTAATGGAAAAAAAACACACAGTTATTTGGGGGATAACACACTTTCTCCTGGTTTCAAACTGTACTGAATTTCTCAGTCAGATGGGTATGGCCATGGAGTGACTGTGGACATGAAATTCCCTGGCTTAGTCACTATGGGAAAGGAAGCAGGAGGTAATGGGAGGAATAGCAACAGATGAGTACATACTCCCCTCACTTAAAATTCTGCAGGATCCCAGAAGCTCAGGAAATGGAAATGGTAACTTTGTGAGAGACCAGCAAGTTCAGGAAATGAAAATAACAACTAATAGATCTAAAAATCCACCAATTACACACTATTCATTCATGCATTCTTTATTTTGGAAAATATTTCTTAAATGCTTATATATGTAAAGCATTTTGGGTGCTGGTTACTAGGTATATAACAATGAATAAGACGGACACCTCCTGCCCCGTGTGCCTCAGTGGGTTGGGCGCTGTCCTGCAAACCAAAAGGTCTCTGCTTCGATTCCAGTTGGGGCACAGGCCTGGGTTGCAGGCTCGAGTCCAGAAGGCAACTGGTCAATGTTTCTCTCCCTCTCTTTCTCCCTCCTTGTCCTTTCTCTAAAATCAAAAATAAAGATTAAAAAACTGTAAAGAAACACTGAAACAGTTCCTGCCTTTTTGTCATTTATAGTCTGGGGCTGAATGGTTGGCTCTTTATGCCACGAGGCTGTATCACTGCCACTTTCGCTTATTGTGCCATCAGCGAGCTCCGGCAGCCAATTCAGCATCACGCATTGCATTCAGTCGTTAGTCTCTTGAGACTTATCTAATCTGAAACAATTCCTCAGTCTTCTTTTTATTTTCTTGACCTTGAGTCTTTGAACAGTACAAGATTGTTATTTTGTAGAATGGCCGTTAATGTGGGTTTCTCATTTCTCCTTGTAATTAGAATTGGGTAATGCTTTGGGGGTGGGGGAGAAATACCACAGAAGTGATGTGTGTCCTTCTTGGGGATCGTTGTCAGGCAGGAGACATGTCGTACTGTGGAATTCTTTGAGCATGACCATAGCTGTGTGTCTCTCTCTCCACTCTGTACTCCCCTGTCCAAACTCTCACCTTTGCACTTTAGATATCTATCTTACTAATATGTATCTAGTCTTAACATTCTCTCTAAATTCCAGACCTATAAACACAATCGCTTACTTGACATTTCCACATAGATTTCGCAAAGACACTTAATACTTAAAATTATCCAAGATCAGATTCTTGATCTTCTGCTAAGGATTCACCCTTAGGTATTGTTTTCCATCTCTGCTGGTGTCATCATCCAATCAATCATGCAAGCCAAATTCTGAAATTGACCTTTGATGTTTCCCTCTTTACCTCCTCTAGTTCAAATGTATCATCAAGTCCTGTCAACTTCACCTCTGAAATATCTCAAATGAGAGTTTACTTCTCTCATTCTATACTGACAACATTTTGGTACAGAGACTTGTCTTCCCATCAAGTCTATTTGGCACAATCTACCAGTTAGACTCCCTGCATCCATGGCCCCTTCCAATTTTTCCACATTGAAAATAGGGTGACATTTTAAAAATGTTATTCTGATTAAGTCACTCTCCAACTGCCCTCCCCAAATGTTCACCAGATCCCCTCTTACTGCTTCCTGTTACTCTTAGGATAAAGGCAAGAACACAAATCATGTAAAACTGCATGGTCAGACCTCCGCACACCTCTGTGACGCACCTCAAGCCATCAGCTCCCGTGACTTCTTCCTCTCAGCTGCACTAACGTTAAGTCCCTGAAGACAGTTGACACGTGGCCTTTGTATATGCTGTCCACTTTGCTGAACCAAACCTCTTCACTCTCTCAGTGAACCCCCATTCATCTTTAAATCTCAGATTCAGGGAAGTCTTTCCTGACTCTCTCAGTACAGGTCAGGTTCTTCTGTTATGCACTTTTATAAAATACATTCTTTATAAGAAGAGCATCTGTCTCCACTTGAAACTTCACATTACTTAATGTGGTTAGTGGAGCAATATCTATCTTCCCAGCTGAGTGTAAGCACCACAAGGGCAAAAACTGTGTTTGATTTTGCTCATTTATTTTTGTCCCAGCACCAAAAGCATCTAGCACAGGACCTGGCATACAGCAGGTAGTCTATAAATGTTGGTTGAACGATGGAGTAACATAAGCTGTGAAGTCAATGGAATAAGCAATTATAACACATGAACTGGGACAGTCTATTGAAGTTAAATTTCTTCCTTAACAAAAACAATTCCTTGAGAACTTGTTGGTCTCCAGGCTGGAATATTTATTGTGACATGCCATTGTACAACCAGAACCTATCCCTTTTATTTATGAGTACCAAGTACTTCTCATTTTTTTAGAAAGAGTTCCTAAAATCTACTAAACTTATTATTCATTTGAAGTCCTCAGGAAAAAAATCTTTATCTGATAATAGGCTCATAAACACATTTTTTAAAATATATTTTATTGATTATGCTATTACAGTTGTCCCATTTTTGCCCATTTATTTCCCTCTGCCCTGCACACCCCACCCACATTCCCCACCTTTAGTTCATGTCCATGGGTCATACATATAAGTTCTTTGGCTTCTACATTTCCTATACTATTCTTAACCTCCCTCTGTCTGTCTTCTACCATTTATGCTTTTTATTCCCTGTACCTTTCCCCCCATTCTCCCCATTCCCATCCCCGCTGATAACCCTCCATGTGATCTCCATTTCTGTGATTCTGTTCCTGTTCTAGTTGTTTGCTTAGTGTTTTTTTGTTTGTTTGTTTGTTTTTAGGTTCAGCTGTTGATAGTTGTGAGTTTGTTGTCATTTGACTGTTCATAGTTTTGATCATCTTTTTTCTTAGGTAAGTCCCTTTAACATTTCATATAATAAGGGCTTGGTGATGATGAACTCCTTGAACTTGACCTTATCTGGGAAGCACTTTATCTGCCCTTCCAATTCTAAATGAGAGCTTTGCTGGATAGAGTAATCTTGGATGTAGGTCCTTGCCTTTCATGACTTGGAATACTTCTTGCCAGCCCCTTCTTGTCTGCAAGGGTTCTTTTGAGATATCAGCTGACAGTCTTACGGCCACTCCTTTGTAGGTTACTGTCTCCTTTTCTCTTTCTGCTTTTAAGATTCTCTCTTTATCTTTCATCTTGGGTAATGTAATTATGATGTGCCTTGGTGTGTTCCTCCTTGGGTCCAACTTCTTTGGGACTCTCTGAGCTTCCTGGACCCCCTGGAAGTCTATTTCCTTTGCCTGATTGGAGAAGTTCTCTTTCATTATTTGTTCAAATAAGTTTTCAATTTCCTGCTCTTCCTCTTCTCCTTCTGGCACCCCTATGATTTGGATGTTGGAATGTTTCAAGATGTCCTGGAGGTTCCTAAGCCTCTCGTCATTTTTTTGAATTCTTGTTTCTTCCTTCTGTTCTGGTTGAATGTTTCTTTCTTCCTTCTGGTCCACACCATTGATTTGAGTCCCAGTTTCCTTCCCATCACTGTTGGTTCCCTGTACATTTTCCTTCATTTCACTTAGCATAGCCTTCATGTTTTCATCTAATTTGCGACCATATTCAACCAATTCTGTGGGCATCCTGATTACCAGTGTTTTGAACTGTGCATCTGATAGGTTGGCTATCTCTCCGTCACTTAGTTGTATTTTTTCTGGAGCTTTGATCTGTTCTTTCATTTGGGCCATTGTTTTTGTCTTCTCATGCCTGTTATGTAGTAAGGAGGGGAGCCTTAGGTGTTCACCAGGATGGAGCAACCCACGTCACTACGTTGTGACGTTGTATGCGGGGGAGGGAATGATGCCACTTGCTCCGCTCTCTGCCGGTTTTCAGTGACTTCTCTGGCTACCCACATGCATATTAGGCCCTTCTGGTGCTGATTCCCAGGTAGGTGGGCTTGTGTACATTCTAGGACCCTGTGGGTCTCTCCAACGAGCTCTCCTGTGAGGCTGGGAGTTTCTCCCGCTGCAGCTGCCTCAACCCCCACAGGTGTTTTCATTCAGGGGTTTGAGGCTTTATTTCCCTGTACTGGGACCCTGGGTTGCTCAATCTATCTCGCTCCCCAGTTGTTCCTCAAGCTGCCTGCTTGCCATGTGTGCTCTCCACCCGTCTGCCCATCTCCACCCCTCCTACTGGTCTGGGTGAGTGTTTCTTCTTTAATTCCTTGGTTGTCAGACTTCCATAAAGTTCAATTTTCTGTCAGTTCTGGTTGTTTTTTGTTTTTAAATTTGTTGTTGTCCTTCTTTTGGTTGTCTGAGGAGGCACAGTGTCTACTTACACCTCCATCTGGGCTGGAATTCCATAAACACATTTTTTTAAATTACTAATAATGATGAGAAAAGCAAGAACGACATTTCTATATCCACAATTTTTTTCAGATAAGTCAATGGTTTTCTGTCCCCTCAGCCTCCGTTATGCACTGTGATGGTTAGGTTTATGTCAGTGTCACTGGGCCAAGGCATGCCTAATGAACAGGTAAGACATTGCTGTATGCATGTCTGGAAGGGTCTTTCTGAAGGAGATCAGCATTTGGACAAAGAAGATCCACCCTCACCAATGTGGGGAGGCACATCCAATCCACTGAGGGCCCAAATGGAGCAAAAAGGCAGAGGAGGGGAAAATTCTCACTCTCTTCTTGAGCTGGGTCATCTATCTTCTCCTCTCCTAGGAAATCAGAGCTTCTTGTTCCGTGGTCTTTGGACTCTAAGACTTACGCACCCCACCCACCTTGTTCCCCTTCTCAGGCCTTTGGCCTCAGATGAGGACCTACACCATTAGCTCCCCTGGTTCTCCAGACTCCAGACTCAGACTGACTTCCACCACTGGCTTTCCTGAGCCTCCATCTTACACACAGATCATGGGACTTCTTGGCCTCTGGATTCTCATATCATGACATCCATTGAGCACACATGTCAACTTGATTTCAATCTTCTTTCAGCCAATCTGTTTCTCTTTGGTGCAGATCATCAGTCAAAATGTAGCTAAGGTGATTTTGCTATAATTAAACTTTGTTATCATGAGTTTAGACTATGGTCAAGACTTGCTGGGAAAAGAGAAAAGTTGTTTCATGTTATTTATAAATGTTCAGGACAGTAATTTTATTTGGAGACAACCATCATCCTAATCACATGTACAAATAGCTTTAACTTACCACAGTTGACATACACAGTTGTGTTTAAAATCAATTGTGATAAATTAGATTACTTTTGAGTTTGCAAACTGTGTTTGCTATTTAGAACAATACCACAGCCCACTTTTACAAGTTGTATATCTGTGGGGTAGAATTAAAAGGGACTTTCAATATTTATGTATCTGAGATTATTGTCATTTTTGTATAAGTGAGTTTTGATAATGAATATGCAATGTTTTTCAATTAGCAAAAAAGCAATATAGTTTTTTAAGCACCTGTTTGTGAATTCATTTTTAAAACTCAAACTTTATCTCCTGTGCCCACTTACAATTTAGTAAGTCATAAGCATTTGTCACTCCTAACAGTGAGAACAGTCCAGATAAGTTGCACAATTTTGGTATTTAAAACTAATCAGAGTGCTGAAGATGTAAAGAAAACTAAATGAACTAAAATCCAGAAAGTACTTAGCCATTCCCAGGATAGAAGAGATCCATGGCTACGTTCACCTCTGCTGTGCAGGGCGGGGAGGAGAAGTCTGCCACAGAAGGCAGTGACAAAAAAACAGCCAAACTTTTAACAAACTTTTAGCAGCTGCATGTGAGCTGCTGTGATACATGAGAATCTCAATGTGTCCCTCACTTAAGGCAAGTCTCCACCTCCCACCAACCCTTTCCCATGGACTTTCCTGAGTACATGTGAGTGAAGTGCTGAAGACTAGAATCAGGACAGGGGACTGGAGAGTAACCCCCCTGAGGATCCCCAAGCTTTCCTTGAGAACAAGGTAGCATCTGCAGGGGGAGCAGGGCAGGAGAATGAAATCTCAAGGCCTCCATTGAAGATACCATCTCAGCCCTCCCCAGACTGCAGGTAGGCATTTCCTGGGTTATAAAAGGCCAACCACAGCACTAGAGAGCAAAGGGAGCTCTCCAGAAACCCAAAGCTGGCATTCACAGGTAGTAAAGTGAAAAGACACCACCCACATTCAAAGAGCTGGCAGCTGGTCTTTAGGGCACACACACACACATACACACACACACACAAATCTCTAGTTTTGTAACTACTCAGATCTCAAGTCCCACGGTCCCAAGGTTCTGATTCCTCCATCAAATCATTTGAGTTGAATAACTAGAGCTGTGACAGAGCCCAGACCTAGCTAAGCTGTGGATTAGGTGGACGCAGTGTCAACACTAGTGACATGACAGAAGGAGAGCATGCCTGACTCTAGGGGCAAGGACTACTTGAGTCTCCATTGTTCTTTTATACACAATATTGGGCACACAATAAAAAACTTTGAGTCATACCCACGGGTAAGAAAATTTGGCCCATAGCTAAGAGAAAAATACAATCAGATGGTTAACAGAATCAGGTGCAGAAATCACCAAGTGTAAGGTATATCAGAGGCCTGACTGGTGTGGTTCAGTGGGTTGGGCATAGTCCCATAAACCAAAATGTCACCAGTTTGATTCCCAGTCAGGGCACATGCGGGCAATCAGTGTTTCTCTCTCACATCTATGTTTTTCTTCCTCTTTTTCTAACCTCTCTTCTCCTCTCTCAAAAATAAATAAATAAAATCTTTTAAGAAGAGATATATCAGAGATTTAATATTGCTCTGATAAATACACTAAAGGGTCCAGTGGAAAGATAGACAAGAACATTGCATGTTAATTAGCGTGGTCTGTTTTTGGTACTGTATCACAGATAATGAGCAATGAGTGATTTGCAGTTTTTCCTTAATGTTATGGTTCCGTGAGTTATTTATTGTTGCATATCAGTATAAATTGTTTTTTCAGTGGTGTATGGTGCATTATTATAACACTATAACATAATTTAACTTATGCATTCACTTGTCAGCATACATTTAGTTTT